>JAPYMA010000925.1:0-103625 GCA_035041965.1 Anisakis pegreffii
CCCACCAGCAGAAACGGTTTGCTTTTAGCAGTTTGATTCTTTTTTGATCAACGGAGCACAGAAATGAGCACTCTGATATAGAAATTTTGAACCGGTTTCGATTCTAATTGGATAATTCTTGGATGGTTTAGTTCGATTTGATTGATAAGTTATTAGGATTGTGCTCCTTTGAGATCACCGTTTTGCTGGTGGGGTGATTTTTTGTGTGTTATTGTCGTTGTTGTTGTTGTCCTCCAGGCCCGATGATCCCCCCTGTAGCGCTCCGTTGGCTGGGTTGTGTTAGGCTGCCTTTCCTCTTCCCCTGATGAGAAATCCCCCGTCCCCCCTCCGTCCATCGATGATATTCCTTCTAACTACTAACTAACATCCCTTCCCCATCTTCCCCGATTTTGATGAGTACAGCTGCGGCGTAAGGTGACAAAATTGATTAGATAAGATGAATTATGATAAGATTAGTTGATTGTTTAGATAAGTGAGGCGTTGTAGTCGACTAGGTCCGGGAGTAGTTGAGTAAGTGAGTGATGATAGCGATGATAAGTTTAGCCAGTACTTGTATTAGGGTCATGCCGGCATCCCCTGTCCCCCGCCCGTGATCAGGTTGCCCCTTGCGGGATTTGGTACCTCCCCTCTCGTTGCTGTTCCTTTCGCGCTTGTTTGGTTGTGTCGTGTTGTTGTGATTGAAATGAAGTTGAAATGAAACTTGAAATAATTATTTCATTAAAATGAATATTATTGATATATGCGATTGAGCATTATTACTGAGTATTATTAATATCGTATCAATTCATTAAAATCGAATTGGAATTTTCTCGATTGCATCCATTAGAAATGCATTAAGAACAGTTTCTGAATGATTTTGCATTAAATTCAAAGAATTTTCGAAATTTATGAAGTTCAATTTTCAAAATCAGTTTGCCAGTTATTGCATTGGCACACCATTTCCTCGATGTTATTGCGTGCATTTTACCACGCACCTTAGTTAATTAATTGATTGTGTTGACTTTTCGGTCATTGATCGTGAGTTCTTCAATTGAGCAATTGTTTTTAATTGATTTGTGGAAATTTCGTCGTTGCTCTTATAGCAGTTGAATATGGTATTATTGTGTGAACTTATGATGTGTATCCATGTTTATTTATGATAATTTCATTTGATGCATTCATTCGCTGCTGTTTTTGTTTGATTATGCTGAACTCATTCATTCGAACCATTTTTTCTGATGTTTATACGAGTTTAGTGATATTTCGTATGAGTTGAAGATGGTTCTGAACTTATGCAAGTTCAAATGAATTACTTTGGGATTGAGTTCAGCTTTATTTGTCCTACTATCAATTGGGCATTGCTTTTGATTGCTTTCTTTCATTTGCTTTATTTATTTGATTGCTTAATTGTTTGATTTTGATTCGCTTATTTTCGCTTATTCGCTTATTGTTTTGATTCGTTTGTTTTCAGTCAATGTTTATTGTTCAGTGTTTAATGTCTTTCCATTATTGCTTGATGTTTATTTTTCCATTATTGTTTGATGTTTATTTTCTTCTGATTAAAAAAAGCAAAATTCAGTAAAAAAACAAAAAATTAAAAAAAAACAAAAAAATCAAAAAATTAAAAAATAAAAAAAATCAAAAAAACAAAAAAATAAAAAAAAACATACGTTATTATTATTATTATTAATTATTGTTAGTATTATTTATTGTTACATGATTATTATTTTTTAATTATTATTATTCATACTATTATTATCTGTAGCGGTACTATACAAAACAAACAATCAATTACTTACAATCGCTTTGAACATCTCGCTGCAAACCTAGAAAATATGATGTGTATACATATATATTTGCTCAATATTTTTATGTAATACAATAAACTTCTTTACATATAGTAATATCAGACTTCTTTGCACAATTCGTCTACAACCATCGTTCTATTATTCAAACAATTTGCATCATTTATTTTTGCTGCAATATGATCCAACGCAATTCCAGTTGTTCGCGTTACATAGGTTGTATTTGTACTCATGCTTTTATCATATTGTATATGTACGAGCCCCTGTTTCATTTGTTCCTTTCAGAGGTAGCCACCTCCTTCTCCTCCCTCTCCACTACACCTTTCAGTCGGCATCGATAATTCATATCTGGCAATGCCTCAAAAGTCTCCTGTCGCAGCCGTCAATTTAAAGAACAAACGATACTCCAATAAACTTACCTTTACGAATATCTAATGGCAAACGAAATTTCAGACTCCTCGTTATATTTTACGTATAACTAATAAATAAATATAGTTTAAAAAATCTGAACAAAGAAATGAATATAACTGAGTCAGATCATATGCATCAACATATGCAAATGACTGAATCGAACGCCAGTCAAACGGGTGCTCACAAAGCCATGAAGTCAATGATGCACCACGGAATGTCAATGACATTCCATTTTGGTGATGATGAGACTATCCTGTTCAAATTTTGGGCTGTTCACAATGCTGGATGTTAGTTGGTGCTTCTTTTACCTTATCTAATGGTCACTTCCAGTTTGCACATAATACAACGTTTGGTTTTGATGAGTGCAAACTGTATTTGAATGAAACCAATCGACTTTTTTTTGAGCGATTCAATCCGACAAGTAATAGAGAGAGGTAGATTTTTTTGAACTCGATCGAGCGAGCGATTGTGTTCAAATGCATAGTGATCAATTGCAGTTATGGTATTGTCATGCTTCATCATTATCGTGTTGTGCTTCATCATGGAGGGTATTCGATGGTTTCGATCGTTCCGGAAAGCAAGCAAACGGCAAATTCGCTCTGCTCCATCCATCAGTGAACAACCTTCATTCTTCCGGTGATTTCGCGCTTTCTTCTGTTTCGCAAAATTCGATAATCCACTCCATTTTGATAACAACTAGCCACCAATCAAAAGTGCGCGCTACACAGTTATGGATAAGATCAGAGTTTCAGTTCATCTTCTTTAGGAAAAACGATTGCAATCCAAAACAACTGTATAATCCATCCACATATACGTAAGTGTGCATGCTAATAAGAAAAGTTTCATTTTAAGACCGCATATAAGTGTTGCATTATGCATTGATACTGTACTGCATGCTGTGCAATTAACGATCAGTTATATTCTGATGTTATTATTTATGACGTTCAATGTATGGCTTTGCATTGCGGTTGTTCTCGGTGAGGTATTGGGTCGTTTCATTTTCTAACGCTTTCTTCCCGACCGCTGAATTAAGTGCTAGTCAGGTAACGTTCAACTCTCATTGCTCATCATTTTCTAACTTCCATGCCTAGCATACATAATTATTGCTCAATTCACAGTGGTTATTGTTGTAATGATCATTGGTAGTTAGCGTTTCAACAAGTTGTAATTTGGTTCAAATTCGTGTCTCTCAGTTGTAATTGGCATTTTGGTAAACCTACTTCGAGGTCTTTTCGTGACTACCGAGAAATCTTCGATATTTAGTGCCATCTCGTCGAGAGCTTCACTACCACTTTTGGCTTCCGTTAACTGCGAATACTCTAAGCCTAGCCACTGCTTTATTGGTTCATGCCAGTGTTTTGTGATGTGAGCGGTATTGCATGCTTCCAGACGGTGAAAATGTTATGCAAGAGGTGCGATTTTGGCAACAAAAAGAGCAAAACTTGAAAATATGGCAATGTTATCCACACGCTCTTCGCAACTTACTGCTCATTAAATACGGCTAGGACGCGGAAGAAGATAGAGGCGATTGGCCGAAAAAGATTCAGAAGCACTGATTTACTCGCATTAGTCTAGTCAATTCGGAAAATTTCTTTAGGAACCTTAACTTGGTTATTTGCAAAGTTTTTCACAAAAAATAAAATCATCATGAGGTAATATCCCGATGTGTTATCGTTTTATAGCATTCAGTCAATAACAACACTCTTTTCTTCTTAGATTTTGAAATAGCTAAGAAATTTATTCGATAGATCCATTCCATTGTGATCACTCAAATGTAGTAGCAAATGCATTTCCAAACAGTTTACGACTGAATCGAAAATCACCACACAACCATTCATTTTCGTCACCACAACAGATCAGTTCTTGGTTTCTCCGCATTTTTTAATGACCTCATTTCAACACATGATCCCAATCGAAATTTTAAGAAATTTTTTGTTTAGGTACAGCCCTCGTCAAGAAGTCACACAAAAAGGATCACATTAAATGAAGAAATGAAAGAAATGCATTATTAGAATACAGAAATATTCACCTATTCATTCAATCTGTTATATTTTCATGGACTATCGATTTCCATTGACATTATTTATCTTGCTGTTCAATTGGAGACTATTCATATATATCGATCATTCAAATAGAAAATATATGACGATGATGAGGATGATAATGAAAAATTATGCAACTCATAGTCAGTGAAAACCATTCTTCGGTTGCTTTTAAAAATTGATAATGAAAAAATGACAGCCAGAAGAAATCTTTCAGAGATTTAGCTCTTTTGGTTCTATTTTAAGCCATGGCTAAGGTTTTCTTTCGGTCCAATAAATTAATTCTTTCTTTACGCTGAAAGCAATTCACGAAAAAGTAATATAAAATAAAATAAGACGATAATGATGAGAATTTTATTACGACTGCCTAACAGTAATATTAATTACGTTGATAATGCCCAAACATTAGATTTGAAACAGACTAAATATAAATCGTTCATCAATTTTTATTTTCTCAGGAAGCATCGGTGGAAAACTGCTGTGGTTGAACAATCGAGATGTGCTGAATGGCTGCTGAGTTTAGGAAAAAAATCTTTGAAACACTCATAAAAGTTAAAATTCTACTTAAGCAACCTTCAGTTCCAGTTTATATGCCAATGATGTCACTGTACCAAAAAGTAGTTGTCCTTTCTTGTAGGGTACTTGGGTACGGGGCAGAACTGTAACAAAGATAAAACTTACAGATAATTTCTAATTCATCCACGTTCTAATATATACAGCTCTTGTGTGATGTTGAAAACCGCTGATGCATTTGCTATAGTGCAAGTATATTGTGCCCTTTTTTAAATTTACCGTTGTAAAGTAAATCTGTTCTGGAAAATCAACGGCTCGACACGTTACAGTTTTGATTTTTTTTTTGTAGTTTTGGGGAAAATTATAGTAGAAACTAAAGGAAAGGAAGTGGTACAGTGCCATCTTTGGAACACACTCAATTCTGTTGATAGAATTCAACGAGTATGGCACTTCACTTATTTTCGCATCTAATTCGTTATGAACGTTTAATTATTGTTAAGAAATCATTATTTATAGCGCTGAACAAACATGTCGTTAATGGAATATATGAAAGATTACGTGTAATAAATATGTGTTAATTTATTAAGTTTGTGCATAAGTGATTAGATAAATGAATAAACACAGACAGACGTTTACAATGTACAGTATGAGATCGTAGCGTAAATTCACCTGCTCATTGATCATTTTATTACTTTATTTTATTAATAAGAGTAGATTTTAACCATATTATAAGGATGCGTTGTTGTTTCGGGTAACCAAGCCGATGAATTGAATTTCGTATCGAATTAATTCTTTGTATTCAATCTTTACGCCATACATGATTATCGTTTCGCTTTCATAATGATGTGGTAAACAAACCATTTGAAATCGGAGAATTCTTGTAAATGGAAAAAATATTATTTTTATTATTTTTGTCGTGATTATGATTACTGTAGATGTGACCAAGGCGATTATCATCACTGCCATTGACTTGTTTTCATTACTACTACCTGTTAGCTGTGCACTGCGGGTGGTCGTTATTGTACGTTATCGTCCGTGTTACGTATTTCCAGCACTGCCCGTTTCCGTGGCGAAATTGGAGTGCTTAAATGAGGTGAGGTATTGACAGTTCGATTGGCTATGCAACAGAGTTTGTTCTTAAATTTTTTATTCAACATGTTCGATATACAATATGTGCATCAAAACAACATTTTTTTCCGGTGCCATAGTCTCAATTAGAATAAAATTTCAAGGAATACAGATAAATCACATCAAATTCATCGTAACAATAAATAAAAACACAAAGGCTTAGCAGAGTTTCAACAACAAAAGATACTATTTCCGAAACACTGACAAGTATTCATATTAAATGGAAGAAAGTGAATCATCATAAGCAATTATCAAATGGATACAGAGAGAACAATTCAAAAAACAAGTCTGTAGAAAAATTACCAAAAATAAAATTCAGTACTTAGAGCAGTGGTAAGACTGAAATCGTGACGAAAAACGCAGTTGTGAGAATGGTGTTAACAAAATTACATATAACGAATAATAATAATAACCGAAATGTCAGCAAATAGAAACAGTCTTATCGTTAGATATAAACGTTAACCGAGGATGATCTGCAATGGTGTTCACGGAAATTATATAATTACTTAATCCATAAATCTCATAAATTCACTGAAGAACTCAACATGGCATTCCCAAGCAAAATCCTAAGTATACGTGAGGAATTCAATCATTCTAAAGGATTCACTGTATGGAATATATCGAAAAAAGCGAGTATGAAGAGGTTCAATCAAGTGATTCCAAAAAAAGTACAACTCAAACATCTCAGAAGAATTCAACGATATAACCTGATGATTATGGAACACAAAAATGCAGCTTATTCCCACCAAGTGATTGTTAAGAGAATAATGAAAATACCATGATATTCAAATGACCTGATCAGTAAACATGAAGACGTTTAACTCCTTCATGAAATCCGAAGGATTAAACAGCATTCATTGCTTATTGTTGGAACTACTGCATTGCTGCGTTGGCGAATCGTTCCTGAATTTTCGTTACGTTGAGGTACACGACTAAACTGAAAAAGCGATTTAAAGGAATGAAAACATTACAGATTATTCGGAAAAATGTGAATGAGAGTGAAGTAGTGATACGGATGCAGTGAATGAGAATAAAATCACGATGTGGTGAAGCAACAACACACTCGGTGACGTTTGGGATGAGAGTAATAAGATATCATTTGAAGTAGACATAAAAATTTTTGAACGATTATGGAAAATGAACAGGCAGAAGAGAACAGTTTTCAGTGGAAGAGTTGTTTGGAAGAGCTGCGCACAACTCAACATTAGCATGCTTCACATGCACCTCCACACAACTCTCCTTCTGTAGTCTATAAGTGGGTTTTTATTTCCAGTCATCACGATCTCTCATCACTCTCATATCTGATTTTGCTAACCACAATAGTTTTCCATTGAATTGTGATATTTCTCTCATTCACTTCAGTCATATCACTGATTCGCTCTCATTCCTTCTTTCTCCAGAAACCTACAATCCAGAAAATTGTGCAACCCCCAATTTCAGCACAATTCAATTTCCAATAAAAGGGACACGATGTGGCATCCTGCGACAAAGCTACTTTGTACGGTTTTTTGCTGAACCACCGTATGAAGAGTGAATTCTGATTCAAGAAATGAATCAATGCTGGACGAAGAGATTTTGTTTTTTTGAAATGCCGTCTCGTTCAAAATCATACATTGACCACACAGACTTACAGTGCATACCGCTATGGGTATCACATATGGCATGTTCAGGTGGCTATCAGCATAATATTTGTTCTTAAGCTTCATATAGCGGACAACTTCCGATCCGAAAAAAAGAACATATAAATACAACTAAAAAATACAACTCAAACACATAGATCATAGTACCATGAACTGGAGATGATTTCAGATATATCACGTTCAGGCGAGCGATATCCTCAGATCTTGTCAGCATAATGATTTCTGTAGTATAGGATAGGAGTTCTGCCGAATAGAAGGTATATGCATTGTTGGACGAAAAATTTAGTTATTTGATGTACAGTATCTACAAAAATCCCACCTTGAGCACATTGACTAGCAATATCAACCGCAAGAATCTTATTTGGCGCGTTCAGATGACCGATATCTCCGGAACTGACCAACTGTGTGGCATCAAATTTCATCCTTTGTGTAGAACATGGTATAGAGAGTAAGAAAAATAGATATGTTCTTGGCAAATGAGCTGTAGCTTCCTTTAAAAAAAGTTCAAATGGATGATGAGAAAATAATTCAAAACACAATGCTGTGGAAAAATTACTGAAAATAAAACTCAGTATTTGAAGCAGTGGTAACATCGAAATCATGACGAAAAACGCAGTTACGGGAATGGTGTTAACAAAATTATGGATAACGAATAATAATAACTGAAATGTCAGCAAGTAGAAGTAATCTTAGAAATAAACGTTAACCGATAACTTACTATAACAGCACAAACAGGGGAAAGATTCGAGTATAGAACGAAGATAAATTCTCAGGACGGATCATCTCTAATGATATAAATGAAGGATCCTGAACGGGATAATTTCTATGAGTTAACCACTGAATTATCTTAACGAATGTGATCGAAACCGAGGATCTGCAAAATCATGTGCACCATATGATTCAGCAACACCATTTTCAAACTAAAATTACTTTCAGTTTCGATCAGTAACATGGTCATTTCGGATTCCCCAGATTTTCTAATTTCAGAAAAGTATGAATGTTGTCGGGTGATTTCGCTTTTTTCTAGAGATATTGAGAATCTTTTGAAACCATATCACGTAGATGAACCGTCTATTTTAATACGCTGTATCTGCATTGATCAGTGTACACGAGGAGTTAGCAATTTCAGTATCACCATTTCCAACCTAGTGGTACTCTCAGATTTGCAAAGGAATTGTCCTTTTCTCTCATTCATCAGATTTTCCAGATTCTCTGGTTTTAGTAGAGTACATGTAATGTGAGGCGATGTTGCTTGCTATTCGGACATTGTCGATCATCTGGATATATAAATGTAAGGATGCTTTATCTTATTCATTCAGCAACTTTCTTAAAGCTGTCCTTAAGTATCTTATTGCTAGAAAGCGATTTGCTTATCAGAGCGATTCGAATACTCACAATCAGAAATTAAACATGTTGAATGTCTCAATTGTATCAGTCACCCTTTCACATGCGTTGCGTTTCTTCTTGATTTAAGCTGATGATGATGCCAATTGAGAGTATCTTACAAAAACAATCAGATATCATTACTTAGAATGGACCATTTCCTTACGCTTTAGTTTACAGCCAGTGTAAAAGTTCCAAATCCAGTGCTCCTTTTGGTGATGCAATTTCAAATAGCTGATCAAAGATCAGAACTTTTTACACCAATATGTTCCGAATACAACGGAATTTCGCAATAGGCTTCTGCATGCATTGTGTGAAAAAATCTCAAGCGATGTCCCATGCTTACAGTGCTTTAAACACGCACGTGTACACCTACGCACGCTCGCATTCGAAGCATGACACCCAGGATTCATGAACACTCTGCATCTCTGCTTTCTCGTATATTCCCACGCTATTTTCCTTCTCACTAGTCTTCGCAATACTATTTTGACAATTCTCGTCTCAATGACGAAAGCAAACACCCCACCTGTCCATCGATTTTTAGTCACCATGATGCCTTAAATCACTTTTAATTCAGTTACAAACATTGCACGACTGTTTCCATTTGATACTCATTTAATTTACGAATTCCATTTTCCAATGGAATTCCATTTTCCCTTGATAATCTAAGAGTTTTGATCCATGTCCCGCATTATGTTCGCTGGTAGAGTCAGCTCGTTCTGATCCTGAATGATCACCTCGTTCTGATCATGAATGATCACCTTGTTCTGATCATGAATGATCAGCTCTTTCTAATCATAAATGTGCACTCTAATGGTAATGGTAGCATACCAATTGATCACCGCAGATCATGTCACTTTGACTGCCTTACTCATCCAGTAATCATTTACTTTTGTCGTATAAGTTCTGTACAGTGGAGTGGTTGTGCGTTTTGAATGCTTGTGTGTGTTATTCGTGAATTTAGTTTGTTCACGTATTTTTTGGTGCAATTAGAATTGCGAATTAATCATTTAATACTGTTCCAGACTAGAGGTGATCGAACGGACAAACCGTGACAGTCTCAATGATACTGTCACTGGTCGTTACCTTGAATCAACGGTGAGGAATTGAATCATTTCTGTGGGGTTTAATTTGTTTGTTGGTGGTATGAAATGACTTTACTGTCAATCAGTCTTGTTAATTTCGATCGATCTGGCAGGAATCTATCGTATATTCAGTAAGTATGGGTATTGTGTGAATCAGTGTTGGGCAATAGCGCGCTATTCCGCTAGTCCGCTAATAGCGAATAGCGGAATAGCGGAATAGCGATATCGGAAGTTCGAGTGAATAGCGGAATAGCGATAGCGGGAACGGCGCTATCGCTGTTCGATAGCGAGCATCTTCCGCTATATTCCGCTATCTTCCGCTATCAGTTTATTTACAAGTGAATGCATAGTCACTGAGATGCGTAATCATTGAGATATCACCAAGTATCATCACCAAAAATCTCCTCCTTAGAAAGGAGGGGATTTTTGGTGATGATACTTCAGGAAAAAGGGGATCTTTTTGTGATAATACCCTACGAAGAACATTTTTTGATGATAATACTGTTGCGGTTTTTTGTTATGTTCCTGTTGTTTCTTCATAACGTGCTGTTGACAAAATTTATTGATATAATATTCGATGTGCTAATATAGTTTATTCACTTGATATTTTAAGAAATAAACCGATGTAAACCTACTGTCTACTCCGATAACTATCCCGGTTGAAAAAGGTGTGAAGCAAGGAGACACTATTTCCCCCAAACTCTTCACGGCTTGTCTCGAAATGGTCATTCGAGAAACCAACTGGGACGGTGGTGTTAATATCAATGGAGAAACGCTGAATCATCTTCGATTTGCAGACGACATCGTGCTCATCGCGGAAACCACAAATGAATTACAGGCCATGCTGACCGAGCTCACCATTAAAAGTGAAGCTGTTGGACTACGACTAAACCGCAAGAAAACAAAATTCATGCGGTCAAATAACACTGCACCAGGCCGAATAAAAGTGGGCGGCGATGAAATCGAAGAAGTGACAGAATACGCTTACTTAGGGCAAATGGTAAATATGAGCCGAGATATGAAAACTGAAATTGGAAAAAGGATAAGATCAGGATGGAAGGCATTCAACTCGATCAAAGATGTACTGAAAGAGAAAATAGGCAAATCCCTCTGCGCTCACCTCTTTGATAGCACCGTTTTACCAGCGTTATTATGCGGAAGTGAAACTTGGGCCACAACAAAGAGGGAAGAACAACGCCTAATAACAACACAAAGAGCGATGGAGAGATGTATGTTAGGAATATCGTTGCGGGAACACATCCGATGCGAGGAGATTCGCCGAAGAAGTGGAGTAAGGGACGTGATCGCAGAGTACAGGAAAAGAAAGCTACGTTGGGCAGGCCACGTAGCAAGAATGAATGATGGCAGATGGACTCGAGCAGTTGCAGAGTGGTACCCAAGAGGAATAAAAAGACCACTCGGGAGACCTCCAATAAGATGGAAAGACGATATTACAAAGAAATTGGGTAACACCTGGCAAAGGAAAGCAAGATCAAGGACCGAATGGAAACGCATTGTGGCCAGCAATGTTACAAACGTTTGATAGCCTGGCCAATCCAGGTAATATAGTTTATGTGTGTCTGTTATTGTTGTTTTTATATAACATGCTGTTGACCAAATTTATTGATATAATATTCGGTGTGCTGATATAGTTTGTATGTTTCTGTTGTTGTTGTTTTTTCACAATATGCTGTTAACTAAACCTATTGATATGACATTCGGTTCACTGACATAGTTTTCGAAAGTGACTGATAAACTTTCGATGATGTTTTTGCTGTTAAGATGTTTTGTTGTGGCCTTTTTTAATGATGCTGTTGTTGTTTTAATGTTGTTTGTGTTCTATTGTTTTAAATTTTTTTAATGTTTAAATATGTCCTATTGTCTTAAAATAAAATTTATTTTCTCGTGAAAATCTACTTTCGTAATGTTCCTCACATTTAATTCAAAAATGCGTGTTGATTAATGAAAATTTTGAATCATTTAGTGGTGTAATGAGGTTTTTAAAGTAGGCGATAGCGATAGCGATAGCGATAGCGCTCCGCTATCGATTCGGTGGGTAATAGCGATAGCGGTAGCGGACTAGCGGAAGTCTTTTCGATAGCGGAATAGCGATAGCGCGCTATCGTTCTTCGATAGCGCGCCCAACACTGGTGTGAATATTCTCTGTTAGATGGGTTGGTGTATAAAACAGTTGTGTGGTAACAGACATAATATTGATACAGATGTTGATATTGTGGATAATGTAGTAATGCGATATTTGCCTGAAAATGATACATCTTGTCAGCATTGAACCGTCATCCAAGTCTAGATAGAATCGAACACTGGTGATTCCAAGGGATGAGCAAACACGACAACCGATGGTGACGGGCCGATAGCCGATCCGATAGACGTGGTGGTATCAGTTCGTCGTTATCAATCCCGTGGCTGAATCAATATTCAACAACATCGCCTGGATATATGAAATCAAACAACAGCAATCAACAATTCAACGAATATTCAATTCACCAAGTTTAACAATATTTTTCAACAATATTCAACAAATATTACACCGTGGCGCAAAGAAGCGTCAGGTTAGTAGTTTCAAACTTGTACTTAGGGACACAGAATAAAATTCAGTCGTGGTCAGTGACCACTTTTTTACATACTTCATTCTTTTATTCTTTAATTCATTTATGATGATTGTGAACTATGTTTCAATGCGTTGTTAATCACGTGTAAATCATGCTTTATTTGTAACTGACTTATTGAGAATTGGTGACAATACAGTGGCAAATATTATAGTGCATTGTTCAATGTTATCATTGTCGATCGTGAACTTGTGAAGATGTTTATGATGTCTCGTTTGTTTTAACTGGGGGGATTTTTTAGTGCTTTTTAATCCAATTGTCAATGTTATTTGTGCTATTTTATCGTCATTGATTTGTGTTATTGTTATTATTGTTAATGTCACTGTATTGTCAAAGGTTGAGAAGTTTAGCTCATTTGAATCAAATTGATATTAAAGGAAAAATGTTATTAATTCTGACTTAAATTACTGCTTATTGGATTTTGTTTTCTATTCATTTTTGTATTGTTTTGAATTATTTGATTTGTATGCATATACTTATGTAAATCGCCACAAATTGTCATGAATATTTTCATTATTTGTTTATTTATTCATTCATTTTGTACATTCACCGTTATTGAGAACATTGTAAACCTTTTTATAAGGGATGTGGGTAGGGCAAAGGAGGGATGCGGCACGTAACGACCCGCTTAACTCCGGAACCAGAGGTAGGGACTTGGACTGGCTATAGATATGGCCCATCCCACCTTATTGAAATTTTTTTTCAGTTTGTGCACCCCACCATTCCCACCCTCTCTCCTCCCCAATGTGGACTCTATTACGTGAATTTGTGTTGGACTCTAGCATAGATATGAGGCTGGTACTTTTTATAATACGTATTGAGGTAGCTGTCGCAGCTTTCACTTACTTTGATTTAACTTAGTCATAACTTTGACTTGACTTAGCTCGGCTGTGACTGTATTATAAGCTCACTGAGCCAAAACTTTGCAACGACTTGACTGGAAATTTATCACTTGTTGACTTGAGTTGGTGTATAGCTTAGAAGGCTTTGACTTAGCTTAATCAAACGTTAGTTCGACGTTACAGTGAGCCATATTAACATACGATTTAGAGGAATACTTAGCTATCTATGGACAACCTGGCGCAGTAACTCAGTAATGTCATGCCTGAGATAAAGGCTCTCGGAACTGATCGCTCTTTAGAGGTAGAGGTATCACATCAGAGAATATATAGTTTGTTGCGGGAGGAGCTGTGACTGGGGTTGCTAATAGCTGCACTGGCATACGAAAAAAGAAAACTATCCCAGTAAAAATGAGTTTCACAAACGTGGGGTATGAATCGCCTTATGAAGTTAGCGGTAGGTCTGGAAAGTTCGCCTGGACCACTCATCCTGTAGGGTCGAGTTGCTAACTGGTGACTCGAAAAACGTCTTCCTCGTAATAATATTTAATGACAGCTGGAATGAGGCTGATGTGGTATCATTTGTGTAGTCAATGGTCATATTAAAAATGCACATTTCGATTGCGTGGGTGTTCCCAACCCGTCGAGCTGCCAACAAGCGGGGCTAGGTTTAGGTAAATGCGACAGGCGTTCCCCGCCTACCGGCAGTCTAGGCGAATCGGGGAGAAATGATTAAAATATGCTAGCGACATGTACCCGAGTATCGCTGGCATTCATTCTTCGGAAAATATTATGGGCATTCCCGGCCCGGGAAAGGCGCCAATTTGACCGGGGATAGGGAGTGCGCGTAAGTTGGCCTGAGTAGTGCCTTCGGGCATTTGCTTAGGTAACGAGGGTTCCCGGACTCACCGTGCGCGCTTTCCCTTAACAGGGGGGAATTGTTCGGGTTGGCCATTGACTACACTTATGAAATCACATCGCTTAGTTTCAGTGTTGTTAAATGTGTTATAAGGAGAAATCACTCAGGTGTTTGTGGTTACTCGCCGAAGCTTATCTATTAGCTAGTGTCATGACGGCATTCATACACATCTATGATGATATCCTTATGTCCCTTGCCGGTGCAGTTATTATCTGTCATAAATGGTAATGAGGTAGTTGATGACTTTAAAAAATCTATCCGAATGGGAAGAGAAGCATTATGGCTTCTTCATTTTTGTTTTGGATAGCTACACTGGCATATGAGAAGAAAAAAAATCCCTATAAAAATGAGTTTCGCGAACGTAGGGTATGAATCGCCTTATGAAGTTAGCGGTAGGTCTGGAAAGTTCGCCTGGACCACTCATCCAGTAGAGACGAGTTGCTGACTGGTGACTCGAAACATATCTTCCTCGTAGTGCTGTTTAATAACAGCTGGAATAAAGTTCCAATGTTATTAAATGCGTTATGAGGAGAAATCTCTCAGGTGTTTGTGGTTACTCGCCGAAGCTTATCTATTAGCTAGTGTCATGATGGCATTCATACACTTCTATGATCACATCCTTATTTCCCTTGCCAGTGCAGCTATTGAATGTCCTTAGTGCTAATAAGGTACTTGATAAGCTTGAGAAATCCATTCCTATGGGATAAGTAGCATTGTGGGTTCTTTGGTTTGTTAAAAGGAAGATATTCAGTTACCACCAAATTTAAAAGTCATCGTCCCTGCTTTTAATAATTGACCATTTCCGAGAGCTTGTGTTCCAGGTTGAAGTTTAATTGAGTAGCTTCGATTTAGCTTATGCATGAAAACTGCATTTCTATCTCAGCTGCCAATACAGATTCCTTTTAGACTTTGAATAAGTCGAGTTGTGGACATTGAGAGCGAGACTCTTTTGAGATATCCATTTCTGTTCGTCTAATGCAAGCTAATTAAGATTGAGAGCGCTGAGATAAAAAGCAAGAAAAAGCCGTTCAATATGTAAATTAGCTGAATGCCTTGAATGGCTATAGGTGACACTAAAAGTTAACCTTTATGGGGAACAAATACGGACTGTGCAATTGTGGATTGGTAGATTCGTCGGGTTTCGTACGATGCTACTAGGAAACTAGTTTTACGGCCAATTTCTAGAATTTGTTCATTTTCGTTTCGAAGTGCTCGAGTAATCTAATCAATGAAATGTTGTGTAGAGGAGGAAGTTTAATTGGCTGTTGTTTGATGTTTTGTTCCGTGATTGTTCGTGTTGTTTTGTTGTTGTTAGTTTTATTCATCATGCTTTGTTATTTTTGTTGTTTTGATTTGTTGTTAATTTGTGGTCGTTCTTTGATGTTATTGTTTTGTTTAAGTTTATTGTGCGTGCTTCCATTAGCGTATACTCACTCTGTTGAATATTGTGTTTTTGATGCTGTTGCGCTGCGGATAGTAGAGAGAAGCACTGTTCGGTATAATTCGGCTGCGTTTCGGAGATGAGACAGAATCGTAATGTTCTTTCAGGACCCAAAGGAACCATCGGGACAGATTGAGCATCATTGGGTGAGGTCAAGCTCAACGTTAGGGGGCTTAGACTTACGCTTAGGCGGAGATTGGACCGAATTTCAAAATATCAAAGTGCCGCAGCGCGACAACTGAATAAATGTTTTTTTACGTGTTGCCGCAAAATATATCCACATTAGGACGGAAGAGTCGGCGAAGAGTCGACACTGTCCGTCTATTTCAGTGCTTTAACAGTTGTAGTGGCAAGTAACGGTGAGATTTGAGGATAACGGTGAGGATTCAGGATTTGAGGCGGTTGAGGAATTTAGAGGAATTTAGCTGCGATACGGTATTCGCTATTGCCACGTTACAGTATCGGGAGCAAACCAGTCTTTGCAATGTGCTGTTTAAATGCCAGTGGATCCACTACGTAAATCCTTGGACATTGATACAGCTGCATGAGTATTCAGAAGTACAGACAGGTGACGTGGTGTCTTGACTATCGGCATACTATCAGGATATCAATTGAGTAAAGGGTTATGTGGTTATATGTGGACGGATCATCGAATTAGTTGTGTTAGGAGAAACGGATTAGCATGATCCGGAAAATTGAGAATACGGGGTATGGAGTTGTAGTGTATGTACTCCACTGTCCTATTCATTCACGTAGCATTCCTCTGATCGCTCTCACGCCTTGTAGAGGAGGCAAAACTTGAGTCAAGCTTCATTAAGCATTAGACTGACTTCACCTCAAACTACTTTTGAGTTGAATCAGAATGATTCCAGCTGAATGGATTCGATTTCGTTTCCAAGATGTTCTTTCAGAATTTGTTCATGTTATGCTATTTCGGATTGTGCGATTGGATATGGACATCGAAATCTCATATGTATGTGAATATTTGTTTGACTGTTCTATTGCTGTTGTTGTCGTTATTTATGTGATTATTTCGCGTTGTTGTCTATGTGACTGTTTTGTGTTTTCGTGCGTTGATTACCGTGTTCATCCTCTCGTTCATCAATCGTGTTTTTGAAGCTGTCACGCCGGGCATAATGAAGGGAAATATTGCTAGGCATGGTTTGGTGGCTTTCCATGAGCGAGATGGAATCGCAAAGTGAGTAGGAAGCCCGCATAAACCATCCAGACACAATTCGATATCAG
Source organism: Anisakis pegreffii (assembly GCA_035041965.1). Classification (NCBI taxonomy): domain Eukaryota; kingdom Metazoa; phylum Nematoda; class Chromadorea; order Rhabditida; family Anisakidae; genus Anisakis; species Anisakis pegreffii. Next base: position 17,058 of record JAPYMA010000925.1, read on the forward strand.
AGGCTAGGGTCAGGCTCAAGTTTGAAGCTTTTGCCTGTACGTTAGTTCAAAACTTGGGATGAGGATAAATTTGAAAATATCAATGGTGCGTGCCGTGACAGCTGTATAAATGTTTTTCCACGTGTTGCAATACATTACACCGAAATCACTTAAAAGGGTCCAGGAGCAGCCAGTATCTTCTGTGGCTTCAGTTAGTTTAGGATTGTCATGATGGCAGCTAGAGAGCTAGTGTAGTTTTGTGCCAGTAAGTTTGCAGGAAATGCGAGAAAATTGACAGTGATATAAGTAAGGTTTTGTTACAGCTGAAAGTGCAAAAAAGTATAGAATAGACAAAATGACATTCGTGACGTGGGTCCGCAATACGCTGACCGTCTAACCAGCACTCGCCGCCATGCAATATTGTTACCAACAGCATAATTGAACTTATTCAATTCACATGCTAACGTAAAAAAACAAACTCAAGTTTAGGCTCAGTTTGGGGGTTGTTGTATAAAAAAGATTTGAGAATAAGATGAGAAGTTAAGAAAGAGTGTCTGCTGAAAATTGAGTTGGAAATTATTTGGTGACGGTCGGTTTTTCCTCTGGAAAATCCAGATTTACATAAATGCTGGTCGGAATGTTGGAGGGAGTGATAGCTTTCGGCAGTTGTAGTATACAGCATAAAACGGATTCAATCAGGTACTAATAAGCAACACACAAATCGCAAACAAGTGACAATGATGGGACAATATCTCACTAGATGTTCTGTGCGAAGCCGCTTCATCAGGGCGATCGATCTATTAGCGTTGCGCCGTTGTGAAAAATGAGAGATTGCTGGCGATTTGTGGAGCAAGTTCTTTATTTTTTCATTATATAATACACTTTCTATTACTTCAGAATGCGTTTATGCATGCATATTTAAATTTTTTATGTATATTTGCATATAGTTCATATCAATTCATAACAAAAACAACAACGACTCGTATGAATAAAGTAATAAATTAACAAACAAAAAACGAAAAAATTAAAGTTCAAGGAGTTCAGAAATTTCACAGCTTGTAACTAAGTCGACGGAACAAAATCGAATTGATTTTTTTGCCTAAGCAATCGTTTATACATCCACCGTTATACGCAAATTGAAAACATTACTTTCTTCAATCACCCATTCTGGACCACCAAGAAAACTCTTCCTTGTATATTCAGTTTTTTGATACATCGTTTTTTTTCTCGAATACTTGCGATTCGTTGTGCATTATACGAATGATTGTATCAGTAACTTTCTCTTATAATGACATCGATGGATTGATTATGATTATTGGACGGATTTTCTAGCTAGATGCGTTTTTTAAGCGTTCAGCTTCGGGATACGTTAAAAAGAACGCCACTTCAAGAATAAAAACATGCGCTACTTACACATTTCGTTTATCATCTACATTCTTCTGAGGAGAATTTTGCTTTGAATTTCAAACTCGCTTGATCACTCATGACTGATCAATTATAAATGAACAAGATCTTTGGAATCTGAAACTTTGACAACAAAAAAGGTGCTTCATGAATGACAACAGCTAGGCTCTCATAAGTGAATACAACTAAAATATTTCTATCTATTAGGCAAATAGCGACATGGTACTTCAAAATCGCTAATCATTTGTATGCGATAAAAAAATTGCTATAATTAAGACTATAATATTTGGATCAATCAATTCATCCCTCAGGTTCTTCGAGTAGCCTACGCTCCTCTTCCAGCCGCATTCTTTTGATGGCCTCATGCCGCCATGGTATATTGTGCTCTTTCATGAACGTCTGCAGTTGACTTTCATATAATTTTTCGTCTTTTAATCCTTTTTCATAATCTTTTTTGAAGATGTTATATGCTTCATTCACACTTTTATCCATGTGCATCGCGTACAGCACCACAACTGCTGATAACGACAATCTAAATAATCATCATTATTTTGTGACGAATTCCATTGTGAACATCGTCATCGTCAACAGCATAAATTCAACAATATAGAATGAAGCTAGGTCAAGAACGATAATCAGAGCGGGATACTATAGCATTTGGGCCCAGCCTCATGCCTAATAACCATTTATTTGTTTAGCAGATACCATAACACGATGTCCTGCTATGATTGTCGCCACTCAGCTTGGTCGGAATGAATTTAAAAAACAAAACTGACCCGGATGAAATACCGAGGCCAACAGCCTTCATCGAACCGAGTAGACCAAGCGGGAAAGCAAGCACTGATCCAACTGAGGCTGAAAATAGTATCTGGAGTCAACAGAGTTCACTCACTTACCTCTATGTAGTAGAAACGCGTTCGCACCTGAAACAACCGGAAAGTACCATGCTGAGAAGTGCTCACGCCATAATGCACAATGGGTGGTTAACAATCTGAAATTTAAAAAAAAGTTTCTAGTCCTAGTGAAATTCTCAAATGACAGAATTCAGTGGTGACTTTTAGTTATGTAAGCAATAATTTTTACCTAGATCAATCAAAATCCAAGTAGTTAAACGAATAACGACACAAACTAACGAACAGTTTCGGTGAAAATGGAAATGTTGAGTAATTATGAAATTTTTTTTTGAACGGAACGAAGGTTCAAGACGATAAGTAGATCTTGCATTATTTTCTTGTATTACACGTTCACTTTTAAAAATTTATTTTTATTTCTTGAACGAATCAACAAAAAACCTACACAACAGAACCAACTAATGCAGCCGATCGTAAACCCGTTCGAAAACCATTTCTCACAAACATAACTATACCATAATCCCATTTCCTTCGCTGAAAGGAAATTAAATAATCGAGTAGATCTGCTGATCGCTCACGATAGTATTAAGCGTTCACTGTTCAGCAAATTTAAACAAGTAAAAAAAAAGAAATTTCCTCGTAACTGTTCCAGTTTGTTGCAATACTACGAAAGATGTGGTTGCTGAAGTTTTTCGGTTTGGGATTCTTCTTGTAAAACGAAAATCGAACAGAAAAACGATGAAGTGGACATGGTGAGATGCATTAACTCATTCTTTTAGGCGTCGACTCCGATCTCAACTTGAACTCTTGACGTCATCAATTTGAAAACTTCTATTTTGATTTGCAGAAAAAAAAACAAATAATTCGAAAATAATGATGATTTCGAACTGAAAGGATGACAAATTTAGTAAAACTGAGTACTTACTAAGGCATCGCGTCTACTAAGATATGTTCGACCGGTACTGTACATTTCATAACGCTCTTTTGTGGCCGCATAGCCACTTAAACCACCTACCATTGCACCAGCCATAAACGCGAAACGAGTCATTTTCAGTGTTACATCACTTTCCATATGAACATCTTCAAGTTGATCGCTTGCTAGATTGAATCATTTCCAGTGAAATATTTGAATACGTAAAAAATACGGTTGCTTTGTCACTGTTTTAAAGTGTGCTTCTTCAGTGAGAAAAATGAAAGTTTCGTGGCTCACTAATACCGATTACAAAAAAGGAAAGCAGCAAGATGAGTGGATGAAAACGATTCGTAAACTAGATCATTTCATTGCAATTAAGCAAACAACAAACCACCATCAGTGTAGATGGCTTTCACTCGATCCCATCCGCTTTGTGGATGATCACTTGTTTCTTGTTGTTCAGTGCATACTGATGAGGAAGATACCGCTACGTCGATACCTGTTAAAATATTACTACTGTTACAGTCTGATTTGAACAAAGTGAACTAATTAAACTCAGTGTAATTGTCGAGAAGTGTTTAATGGTAACAGTAATGAAAACAATAACGAAACGGCTCAATCTGAATTGCATCATTACTATGGTGACCGGAAATGACAAATTCAGTGATTTAAAAAAAAAAAACAAGCAAACCCTCTGCGGACTTTGTCACAGCTGTTGTCGCTGTTGAACTGAGCGCATGCTTACTGGATAACCATCCCAAACTGATTGTTTCAAGCCAACCTCTATTCGTTTTGTTCTCCGTCGTTACTACCGCTGTCGTATGGTTTTCCTCCCCACATTCATTTGGCATTACTGAAAAAAAAACCGTTAAAGATTCAAATAGTTTTAGTTCTCTTGCAAATTTGGATTTTTTTGTAGCAACCTTAACTGCACTACTACACTTTCCTCGAAATTACGAAAACAACAAGAAGATTTTATGGAAGAGACGGTTTTAATTGTACAGGTAATCAGCGTTATGAATTGATACCAAATCTCTCAAATTCGGATCATTCACGGATTGAGGCGTGGATACTTCGCCAAATTCACACACTCTGCAAGTGAAGATAAAGTGAGCATAGATTTGTACTCAGATTCAAAGTCAGTGTTGAGTGAGTTCAGGGATATGAACAAACACTAGCAAGAACTGAAAGCAAATTCTCAATTTGAATAGGAGAATCTGAGCCGTATTTACGACTGACAATAAAACAGATCGGAATTCACTCTGTTTTGTAGAACGTTGAACAGTGTGACTAAGCGCATATTTGAGTTCACTAATTTGCAGTGTTCTTGTAATGAAAAGCGGAAGGCGATCGCTATGCAGTGTGATTTATCTTCAGAGAACAGCTAAATCTCCGGGAATATAAATTGTTCATGAGCAACATATATTGATACTGTGCATGTATATTTCATTCATTGAGCAAAAACTCCTGCATTTGTGAAACTAATCAAAAAACAAGAAATTGTACAGTCATTGTTCAAACCTGAACGTGTACTATATCTTAATATGGTGTTGCCATAGTGAGGAAATTCCCCAATCAGTACAGTGCGTGAGACTAATCAATTCCCATCATTGACATAAGCATGGCTCATGGCCTACTTTTACCATGGCTCATGGCCTACTCAACATGAACGTTTTGAGAAATCTGAGTGTCCCATCATCGAAATGTATGTTTACATGTCATGCCGTATGTTATTCGTTAAAAAAAAAAAACGGGCAGTCCAATAAATAGACAGCTGAAGTTTGAGAATGCAGTGAAATCAACGAGAAAACAACCCGCTCTGGATATGCTTCTTGGGATCCTGGGAAACAACTTTTAGGTCTAAAATTTTTCGCTTCAGTTCATTCGAGGCTCCTCGATAACTGCTATTGATTGGTCATTGGTCAGCCTTTAATTGTAACTATGTTGTTTGCTTGTTTGTTTGTTGTTTGCTTGTTTTGTTGGCGATCATTTATTGCTCTGATATGATTTTTCAGTTAAGTGGAGGAAACAGCACAGCTAACAAGTTGAAATCTTCTTGCTCTGGAAATTTTATGTGTGTGATGCGAAAAATTCACTCGAGACCATTGAGCATTAAGCACTGAGCCTACTATGAAATAGAAGAAAAAAATTTCTTATCATACTCACCTCTTATAAGAAAACACAAGAAACTAATATGAATTAATAACTAAAGTAAGCAAATCTAACACCTGTTCAAATAATTTGCATCAACAATAACACTGAATGGAAAGATCATATGGAATGGAAAGAGCGTCACTGTACTAAAGCTACAAGTACTGCTAGAATAACACGAAAAAGTCACAATAAAAAGAAAATAGGTGAGAAGCGAAAGAATTTCTGAGAGGTGGCATCTATTTTGGTTGCTCTTATTTCACTAGTACTATAAGATTTCTGTGGAGTTAAGTTGTTGTTGGTGAGTGTGTGCGTGATTATTGTTTTGTTGTGATTACTGTTATTGCTGTTTTTGATATTGATGAAATAAAAATTTGGAAAATGGAATCCACAAAGTGCATCACGGAATGGTTCGAAGGAATGAAGAGCACAGATGGTAAATAACACATAGCAGCGTTGTTGTGAAAGGAGGAATGATAACGAAACATTCGATTAGCTATAACAGAAAGGTAGTTGAAGGTAGCTCAGAGCTTAGCTCTAATAGCAACTGAACTTGAGCTAGAATAAGAAAGGAACAAGAAAAAGTTTTAATGTATTTTTCTATCTATCAATATCATCAACATCGAAAGTCAGGTACTCTTATTCCATTACCACCACGCCACTGTTATGTTTGAATAGCATCAGTTCATTTGTTTGAAACGAAACGAGGGGGAGTAGGAGCTGTTTTGTTGAACGAACGGACACCAACGGCTAACCGACCGATTACTTACTATTAACGATAACAATAACATTCATCATCAGCAGCTTCATCATCGAGGTGAGTGAGTGAGGGAGTGTGAATCAGTTAAGAGTTAAGAGCTTGAGCTTCTTCTTTTGTTACGAGCGGTTGCGATAGACAGACAGCACCACGAGTATCGCACACCAACATTTTTGAAGCGAACGATCATATGAACGAACAAACCAATAAATGACGATTCAAGCAACACTCGTGATTGGTCTTCATCGCAGTAGTAGTCAAGTTCAGACTTGAGCTGGAGCTTAACCACTCTACTGCTAATATCCTCCTTCATCTATGTCAATAAAATTCTACTCCTGATTCATTCCAAATCTTTTAGGGTCATTTAGAAGTAGTGAGCGTTAGCGATTAACTACTTCTCTACTTGAATAGAGCTTCAATCGCGGTTCACTTGCCGAATTGATACTGCCTTCTGGAGACAGCGAATGCGACAATCTTTCCGCACTTTTTTGTACTTTATAATAATGTCACCTGATCTATCCATCGTTCCATCCTTATCATTAATCGTTTGATTTGTTGCTCAGATTCCGCTTACGTTGGAGTCGCTAAGATCGAATCTAACCGCTGAAATTGAGGCAATGGGTGATTATAGCCTCACTCGAGCTCGCTCAGCTGTTGTACTACGCTCTCGTTCAATCGAAAGACCGTCGACACTTCTTGTAAGTTTCATCTTTTTAACATCAAAAATTGCAATTTCTTAATGCTATTTACTCCTTCTTGTTCAATCACACTCACAAATGTTCGCTCAACTTATCCTCACTTCAATTGTTCTCGGTTGAGAACGTGAATTTCAACAAAATTTATCGCTCAAATTCGGTCTGAAAGTAGATAAAGTATCGTTTTTTTTTGTTACAGATCACTCGTACGAGATCGGTACCCGATTTGACACGATATGTGAGCACGAGTTATAAGTATAGACCACATTGGCCGTATCGTTATTACCGAGACTATGACCTTGTAAGAGTATTCTTTCAGTGTTACCAATATTCCGTTCAGCTTATTTATTGTTTCGAAATAATTTAAGGATTCAGATTCATATGATCTCATAAATATGTATATATCATGATTCGCAGTTTAGGTTGAGTTCCCTTGCCATGATATGATTTGATAAGCTGCGATACATGTAAAGTAAGAATTCAAAACTGGTGTGAACAATGTTTTTGTTTATACGTTGTTTCGTTGAAACTGGGCGTTACTGACGATGTTGCTGTCAGCTGATGAATAGAAAAAGCTTTGAGTAAAAACTTCGAGCAAAGAAGCGAGCTTAATTGATGCTGTTTATTGTTGTTTCAATAATGAATTCCCGTCTCATTCACATCGAACTGCACTAAACAGCATTTCAAAAAAATTTTGAATCTACAAATCAAATGAATGACAAGTGCATTTCAGTACGATGACTACTGGTATGATCGATACTACTACTTCAGTCCACTCTATAAAAGCTCGCTTTTCCCTCGTAGATATTACTACAGCGATTATCTTCCGAATCCGTATTACTGGAGTTGGCCATCTCATTACTGGACCAGATATAAAGGATATTGGTAGATGCTTTTTTCAACGATCGAAGATTATCTTGAGTCACCTTTACGTTCGCCGCAAACTAGTGAACATTCAGATTACAACAAACGTGCAAACGCTCTAATGCAATAAACTGCTGTCATTCAATGCTGTGCAATATTTGCTTGCTATAGTTTGATTTACTTGTTCCAATGAAACAGTAACAAATATGAAAAAAAAATTAAATATTTGAATAATTATGTGCTTCTCAACTGAGTTGATCGATACACCACATAATCATATACGATTTTATTTATACTTGGTCACATTTTTTCAGGTATGATTATGACTACCCCACTTATTATTATCGCAGATACTATGATCCATCGTACGATTCATATTTCCGTTCCATCTATACGCCATATCGTTACAACGCATTTGATTCGTGGTACACCTCGTTGAATCGAGGTCTATCGATGTATCGTCAAGGATTGGTGCCATATTCGACGGTTGATCGTTACTGGCTTACGCCTTCCTACTGGGATCGACGTTTCAGGGTTTGTTTCATCACATCCTGTCAACGATAATTGACTCATTTGTGTCCTGTCAAATCGTACTTTCGATCTCCAAACAACGACCAACTAACCGTTCGTTTACACTCTTTTGTGCTCAACCAGCCAGCGAATTGCTCGAAATATCTGATTATTTAGGATGATAATGGGAGAGCAAAATTCACAAATCTTCAACCATATCAATACTTTCCACTCCGTTCCTTGTAAAATAGGTAAAGTTGTTGTTGTTGGTGGTGTTCCAAGAATTGCAAACAGTAATTGCCTTATCGCTTTCTTCCTTCTTAAGAGAATCCTGCACTTTTCTCGCAGTTCTTCGCTTATCGACTGATAAAATTCCATGCAGTCAATGGTTAACGCAAAAATCAATCTCATCGCGTAATATGGCTTGTTTGACCTGTCTAATTATTTTAACATACAGAAAAATTTTCTATGAAACTTCACGAATAAAATTGCGCCACCTAACTCACCACGAACGCTTTGCTCAGTTAACTTGTTTACACTCTACTGATCTTGGCTTTTGAAGTATTGGTACTATTAGGACTGGCGTCAGATGCACTCGGGTGAGACGACGAAAGAACGCGATTATACGCCAACCAAAGTCGCAGAAGAAAGCGGTCGACAATATGTGGCCAGCTGGAAATCGTGACTCTCATAAATCAAACCAAAAAAATGCGCATAGAATTTATATCGATATTATAATTATCATTATTATAATCATCACTAATCAACTGCTTTTATCCGCAAATAACAAAATGCCAATCAAAAATTTTTCTCAACTAGAAACGATATATGTCAAAGCCATATATTGCTGTGTAAAATAATGCTGCCAATTCATTTCTTGTTTTTTCTTATATCTTATTGTTCAAATAAAATATATTGCCATTATGGTTTGCTTCACAATTAGTTTATCATCAGTCTACAATCTTCAAAAATGATAATCGCTTCTGTTTACATTACCAATTACATGAACCATCCGATTGCTATCCGTTGATAGGTATGCTAAGAAGTAGTGATGATAACCGATCGAACTTTAGTCGGTAAAATCTGACGTATTTCAGTCGGATTCCGACCGAAGAATTGCAAAATCCGGTCAACATACCGAATTTCGGAACCACAAAACAAAAATTCGAGCGAATTCCGACCATATCGAAATTCCGTTCGATCGCCATTACTAAAGTGCAGCTCGTTCATCAGAGTTGAAGGGATGCACCACAGAACACGTACTTTTGCGCTCTAGACATAATGATACATTAGAGTCTACTAGACAAGAACGCAACAAGCGCGCCGCGCCATAAGACTCGTTTTTCATTACACCTTTATCAACTATGTTGCTCCCAACTACGTATTGCATCCAATGAAACACTTTTACGCAGTGCGATAAAATTAAGTGTGAAGAAACTGCGAATCCATTGTTACATGGAGATGTTGGGAGGGAGAAGGGGTGGGGGAGAAGGGCATTGGGCAATGATTGTGTCGTGGTATCTCCATCGTGGAACCATTCAACGAAAATAGTTTCAACAAAAATTTTTTCTCCTCTCGATGTGCTCTTCTGAAAAGAAGACGAAAATTTAATTGAATCACAGTGTACTCCCTCCCGGTTACGGATTTAGATAACAAGTTGCTACGGTTTGAGAACCTTATAGTTAGAATGTCACTTGTTCAAATTTCATTGGAGGAATTTTTGGTTCACTTATGCAGCAATTATTTGCGAATATAATTATATCTCGCTTTGAATCCTCAACTGTGTCCTAGTTAGCGCCGGGATGAAATAGATCAGCGAGTAATGCCGCTCCACCCGTATGAACATCACTGTTTATCGCAAAGAACAACATTTTCATTCCAGAAGTAAAATTTTCAAAATTCCATCTACATTTATGGAAGCAAATGTTCACAGTTGTCGGTGAATCCTCGCGGAGAGTTCATTCTTCCTGTCGGGGAATGAATCGGTCAGGAAGGGATCCCGACAGGGACCCCGCCGCGTTGATGTTGCGCTTTAGCCAAAGATTTACATCACAGAAGTCGCAACAAGGAATGTATCAACAGTGCCAACAAGTTTGCTATGGTTGAAAGCCACATTTGCTCGTTAAGATCATCATGCTGAGAGAAAAGCGACTACTGAATTATATATCACGATATTCTGATGAAGTGTTGATAAGTGTTTTGAATCGTTGAAGTAGTTTTTACAAAAATGAAAAATATATCGCTAAAATGCTTGATTCTGAATAGCTGCAGACTTTTTCATCGTGTTCGTTCATAGACTTTTTGAGCAAATTTGGACCGCTGGAACGGACGAATCTTTCAGTTTATCATATTTCGAAATTTTCAGTAAATTTCGAAAATTATCGAATTTCGGTGGATTCCGAAAATTTTCGGTTAGACACCGACTGACGTGAGGAATTTCGAAGTTCGGTCGGAATGCCGAATTTCGGAATCTTAAAGAGTCGATTCGGTCGAATTCTGGTCGATCAAAAATTTCATTCGGTTGCTAGCACTACAATGAAGCATCGCTTTCACTGTAATTGATATTGTTGAACCACACTCAACGAAGATTTCTTGTGGTAAATCCATGAGCTGGTAGTTAACTCATTTATCTGGTGAGTAAGGGATCGCAATTTCTGCTGACACGTCTTGTTAACAACTTGGAGGAATTGAACTGTGTACCAGTTAATTGAGAACCGATTTTCGGCTCTATCTTAAGCTGAATTCGAACACTTTTTAAAATCCAACTTATCTCCTTTACTTTCGATAGTTAAATGATCAAAAAGTTGTTATTCGAAAAGAATCTAAAATAACGAATCAATGGAATGAAGTGAAATTTTTGTTCATTTGATGTGCTCATTAACTGAATGAAATGTTGTTGGTCTTCTTAGATTATTCAAATACCTATAAATAAACATATCAATTTATGATGTGCCCAAAAATTGGGAACCTTCGCTGAACTGAAATGGCACTATGATAACAATGAGTCATGTGTGTTCAGCAAGTTTTTTGTTGTTTTCAAACGAAAATATTTTAGAGAACGGTTCCTATTTTCGAGATTAGCGAATAATTTTTGCTGTTTGATTTTGTTATGAACATTGAATGTACTGTACTATGTTGCATTAGCGATTAGTTTCCAATTCAGTGCATCAATTCAATAACAGTCGACGAATTGACTGACGATAACATCGATGGAATGAATTCCTTTACTGCATTCAAAACATCTCATTAAATTATAAATTTGTTTACCTTTACACCGACCGCTCATTCATTCACTCAACTAATTCTTATTTTTCACACTTCCTTAAGAACTCGTCAAATTTTCGAAGGAAAGTTTCATCGTTGTTGTTATTGAATTGAGAGAGAGAGGGAAACGTTTGGTATACGACATTACCATTTCTAATGTGATTTCTTCGAAGAAAGTTCAATTCCAATTCAACAATTGCATAGTGAACAAAGAATGTCATTCCATCAATCCCTTTCATCTCAGGTTCTTGATGCACATCTATCTAATATCTACTCTAAACCTTTTTATGAACTTGTGATGATAACAACAATCAGTATCATTATATAAAAGTCAACGAATGTTTTACACTTCAATGTTGCAAACAAACAATTTTTGCGGCATGACGACGAGGATTCGAATGAAATTTAGAGAGTAATCGAACCGTCTGCGAAGAGTCTTCTTAGAACTTGCGTAGTCTTCGAAATGAGAATTGTCATTCATTGTTCTTCATCGCATCACCAACGGCAGCAAACTATCCCTCCACCTCATGTTGATGGAATGCAACATCATCGAATAACTGAAATGAATCAATGACTGAATGAGTGATGGAATGCAAGTTCATTAAATCATGGTGACGATGACGACCGTTCAGCTAATTAAGATGTTGTTTGGGTCAATTCAATTATCAACGGGTTGATCAGTTAACTGTCGGTTTTGTTGTTGTTGTTGTTGTTTAGACACTCAATAAACAAACAAAAAGGAAAACAAATCGTTCAATGAAAAACGAGAATCTTTGAAAAATTACAGTGGAATAGATGTCGTTGAATGTTTTGTTTATATTTGAATGGTTCCGTTCGACTGTCATTTAATGAGTGATAGTCGGAACAGCAACGCGACGAGACGAGTATCTGCGAACCGGTAGACTGACTAGCCAGCTCTCGAAAACGGCTTGTTTTTATTGATATAGTCGTGCTATTATTATAATATCCTCGTCATCAACTCTCTTCAAAGTATGATAAATAAGTAATGGATGATTGAGTAGTGAATGGTGATTAGTGCATCATAATTCATTAGAAGAAGCCAAGAATAACATGAATTCTAACGCCTTTTTGACAAAACAACTCCCTTGTTTCTCCATCTCCTTTCTCTCTCTTCTCGACTACCTACAACACTTCAACGAAAACGAATCCAACCAAATCGAGTAGTTAAATACACAGAATATCAAAATACATTATTCAACGAAAAAACATTTGACAGTATAAAAACACAAAGAATGCATCATCAGCATCATTACAATTACCGTTATTATCATTATTGCCACCATTATCACAGAAACGCCATATCACTTATTATGTATACTTATAATAAACTAGTCATTAATGAACTTAATTCGTCCACCAACTCAAACAATTGGATTTGTTTCGTTATCCGATGATGAGAAAGATAGATGTAACACCAATTGTACGCAGTTGTTTCATATTCAGTCATGAATATTCACTCAGTATAAGAAATTTATTCATTTCATTCTGTTCTCTTACGAATTGTGTCTATGGCGCGAATGACTTGAACATAGGATGTTGTAGGTTCATAGATAGTGAGTGTAAATAAAAGATTTCTGAAATACACCCTCCTTATGCAGCATCACTAATGTGTTTATTAGGGTGGGAGGGGGTTTGAGGTTCATTTAATGGACAAGTTGGTATATAAGCAGTCAGGTTTTTCATCTTTCACTTTCCGTTCTTCGCTTAGCCAGCCAGTCCTTTTGATTGCTGTCCATCCTCTTCTTAACAGTTACTTTTTTACTGTTTACTATCATTATCGTTATCGTCATCTATCTCCTCCCCTCCCACGAATCACGTGAATTCTTAAAATGATCAAAATAATAACTGTTGACTATAAAACTCACCATTTCACAAACTTACGGTCAGAAATCGAATTGTTTTCAACTGACTTCAATCTAGTCATCCATCCATCCTAACCTTTTTGTTTTGAAATCATTTAAAATCGTGTTTTGTTATTTTCACAAATTGTTTCTCGTTAGTTGCTCGATAACTGACTGATCAGCAGTTAATATCGCATTCCATTATTTCTCAGCAGAACGAAGACCGCCAATCATTCAAAAATTATGACTATTGGGCACAGTGCTACTGCTAGTGCTGGTATCTTGCTTCTTGTGGCAGTTTCAATCGTTCAGCTGGGTCACCACGTTAATGCTACTCCAGGTAAATCAAGACATACTTTCATTATAGTCACTTTAAACTTTACGTTGTCAAGACATTCTCCTTCAATACCTATCTATTACCGAATTGCACTTGCGATCATTCTCTTCCCTTATGAAACAATTATTCCACCTCTGTCAACTTCTCTAAAGGACCTGCGGTTGTCGACGAAACGTCACGATGGACTCAATGTCGACTCTCGAATCAATCCATTTATGATTTCCAAGTTCAACAACTGGACGGCAAATTTACCGATCTTAGCAAGTATCGTGGCCAAGTGCTTCTGATCATCAACGTTGCAACATTTTGTGGTATGTTTTCATTGGTTTATTTTACCTCATCTTTAATAGTTATATTTGGATCGAAGCTTATGAAACTATTACGATAATCGTCTTGAAAAGTTGAAATTCGCATAATTCTTCCATTTAGCTAACATCGCTTGTCTTCTTTTCGAGAGCGCAATGATTAACGACAATATTTCCATTCATTAACCTTTGTGTCTTCTAAGCAATTGCTCAATCGCAAATTCATCAAAACTTTGTGAATCCTGTTGGCTTTCATTGAGATGCTTCGAGAAAGTTTCAAACGATTCTGTTGAAAATGAATAATGATCAATGCAGAAAGAAAATGATATGATATGGTTTGATTATCGTTAGCTGGAATTCACTTTTTTATCCACCATGATATGACAAGCATGAGCGGTTTTTATGGCAATTATTATTTTCGATCGATCTCTTTATTTTTGCTCTTATTATCATTACCAATTCTTTTCCGGTTCAATTCATTGCACCATCCGTCCTCTAATTCCCTCGTACGTTCATCATTTCAAATCGAACGAATGAATGAGTTTTGTAGTTTAATCGCATAGTTTCCTAGTGAAACTGATCGAACAAAAGTGCTACTGCTTCCAAATAGTGAAATTCTAATCGTCATACTCGGCACTACTCCATCAAATCACTTATACTGCTGGAATGAAATAGATCATTGTCATATCAAATTAAATTCCGGTTCTAACTGAACCACTAATGAATGAAGCACGTATAATAACCGAAACAAACACAACACCAACAACAACAACAACAGAAAAAATACTAATAACATTCAATCCTATCTCGTCAATAATTGCGGCAATTTAATTTCAAAGTTCTTTCAGTATTGTTCATTCAAATTACACAGATGGTTGCGGAAAAGGTCAATTAGCTAAAGACTTTTACAGAACAATATGTCTGTCTAACTATACTTTCAGTTACATATGCATATGTAGTCATCTTCAATGAATACGATAAATTTCCGAAAGGGATTCCAATTGGAACACTCAATATTTTATGTCAAAACTCGAATAGTCACATCAAACCGAATCAATCAAATCCCAACATGAGAATACTCCTTGTTCGAACATTCTTATCACTTGATTAGTAATTTATAGCGTTCACACAGCAATATCTCGACTTCAATCCACTTATCGAGCAAAACAAACGAACCACATTCAAAATTTTGGCTTTTCCATGCAATCAGTTTGCGTTGCAAGAGCCATCTGAAAATCATGAGCTGCTCAATGGCATCCGATATGTACGACCCGGGAATGGCTGGAAGCCACACTCAAATTTACATATTTTTGGAAAATTGCAAGTGAACGGTGAGAACAATCATCCACTCTACGAATTCGTTAAGGTCAGTGCCAAGCTTCGATCGCTTATCAAAATTTCGTTTTGTAGAAGAACTTTTGCTGGTTGGAGTAAACGACTGAACAATCAATAATAATTGCAATCATTTCATTGACCTAGCAAGCACCTTAAATCTAGATGAATCGATGAGCATCATATCTCGCACATCTATTTATGTTATCCAGGATCAGTGTCCACAAACGGTAAATCGAATCGGAAAACGTGACGAACTAATGTATGATCCGATCCGACCAAGCGATATCACGTGGAATTTCGAGAAATTCTTAGTGGATCGTCAGGGCAAAGTTCGATTCAGGTTCCATCCAACCGCGTGGAGTCATGGCGATGTTGTACAACCATTCATCCAACAACTCGCCAACGAACGAGCTCGTGCATGATCTTATCTATATTCATTTACTATATTTATTATCATTATCGTTATCATTATTAATCGTATATCTGTCCACTTAATTCAGCAACTTCTTTCACTGATCAATTTCTATCGATCAAATTAAAACCAACCTAGTCATTCAGATTCACTCAATTATGCTAGTATTTGAACTTTTGCTCGTAATCAAACGAATATTTGTTGTAATAATAAGAACAACAGTACCATGACAACAACAATAATAGTAGTAGTAGTAATAATAATAATAATAATAATAATAATAATAATAATAATAATAATAATAATAATAATAATAATGATAATAATAATAATAATAATAATAATAACTTTGTATTGAATATAATTTAAAGTTTTGACACCAAGAAGTGTTTTCAAGAGATGTTGTGGTGTTGTTAAATTCAGCTGTTAACTTCAATCATCAAAATAACTGTTCTTACAAACTTTTCATTTTCCTTGATTAAGTTGTTTCCAATAGAAGTGTAAATATGAGATGAACTATGTTGTATGTGCACATAATGTTTTATTGATCTTCAAAAGTGACATTAATAAATCAGTTTCTTCATAAAATAATTAAACACCAACGCCAAGCCACTCAATTATGCGAATGAATGAATATCTTACCGTTATTGTTTGCAAAACATCGATATTCTCAATACCGAGATCGCCATTAATGCTGCTATCGTTTTTCAATACCAATGCGATACCGGTATTGAAAATCATCTTTTGAAATTTAGAAATGTGACTTGTTCAACAAATTCTTTTTGAGGTAATGTGTTCATAATTTGAGATAATTCGGAAAACAATTTATTTAACAAATCACCTACCAAAGCTCAAGAAATTCAACAGAAATGCAACAAAAAATTCAACAAAAAAACACAAAAAGTATTGTGAAGATGGTCTCACTAAGCTTCCTCTCACTCAATGCTCCAGTCATGATGAATGTACTACCAAATTCACTTAAAATGACTTGTGGTATGAATACCGGAAATACCGTGAATATCGACACTACGAATCATGAGATCGGTATCGCTTTTTTACTATCGTATTCAGTATTACTGTCGCGATTAGATAATCACGAAAAGGAAAAGAGTTTAAAATACGAAAAGAAAAATGATTCATGAATTTACAACGTTACCATAAGAATCTAAGGAGACTGAACAAAAGCAAGATAGGAAATGTGATAAGAAGGGCATCAAAGATAAGCCATCATAAGGATTATTAATAGAAACGAATAAGAACAACATGAGAATATGAATATCGAAAGTAAGAATGGCGAATCATTCATCCCACATTTCTTGTTCTGTACGGTTTATCTGTATCGTTGTAGATTATTGTAAGCCGTATTACTAATAGTTAAGTTATATTTATTACTAATAGTTAAGATGACTAATGATATTAATAGTTAAGGTCACAATATTGATAACAGTTAAGATTAATTCGAAATCAGTAATAAGTAATTGGAAATTTTGAATTTAAGAGATATTATCGCGAGGTGTTGTTATCATTAATAATGTTATTATTACTGTTACTATAATACCGTCGTCATTATGAATGTCGTTGTTTACGTCGCTATCATTATCCATTACATTTTCCTATGAATGCTATGGCTATGGTTCAATTACCCAAGTTTGAGATTAAAGATTAACGACAAGTGCGTATAGTCGTTACAATTACCGAATACTTATCTACTTACCATTTCTGAAAGCAACTTATCATAATTATGCCATGATTTCGAAATGCAATAAAATGAATCATTATTTATTGGATAATTACACATGACTTCAACAACCATTTCGGAATAATTCAGAATAATAACTGCTGCTCAATTAGTGCTTTCAAGTAATTCAAATCTGAGTCAAAACATCCTCTTCTGAGGAGTAATATACATTTACTAATATAAACGCACATCACCAAAAAACCCCACAAAACAGTTTACTACGATGATAGAGTCATGTGTGAGTGATCTCAAGCGGTAGCTTAAAATTAGATCACGTAAGCAAAGAGCCATCGAAACAAATACATTTTCGGCTGCTTCAATTCAGGTAATCAGTTCATGAAAACGCCCTACCTAATGAATACTATTTGCTCTATTCAGCATTACGCACTTTATTAATGAACGAACGAATCAAATGCGAACAGATGTGATATTGTGATATCGTATGATAAAATATAAACTTCATTTTATGCACACTTGATATGACAACGACGAATACGAGGAACAGATTTTACATTAACAGACAGATAGGTGAACGAGTGGATAGATAAACTGATATAGGAGAATAATGGCAAAGTTTTGATAAGATTGTGCTGTAACGCTAATAAAGTGCATGCTTTATCCATACTCATCACTAGCAGCATCAGCATTATCATCAGCACCATCATCATAATCACCACAATCCATACTATAATTCTCCTCCTTAGCAACCAGCCACTTTCTTTCGTTGGTGTGTGTGTGTGCTCGACAAATTGTCGTTACGTGCGTGAGACATGCGAACAACCGTTGAGCTCAGCTGAGAACGGCTAAGAAACAATAAAGTGAGTAAAGCTGCGCAATGAAGAAGAATGTGTTACCGTTGTTAATCATTTAGAATTAGTAGTAAATTGATTGGATTTATTTGTTGGGTGATTTCAAATTAGTTTTTGGTTGAGCATAACGTCGATGACCTAGAGAACGGAACAGTAAAACAAAAATGAAGATTACGCTTAAGATCTTCAAATTCGCCCGATTGATTCTTGTGATGCTTCTGATCATTCACTGATGATATGAAGAGATCCTTTCTCGCATTCATTCCTTTATTTCGATTTTACAAGTTAGCTACTGGCATTGTTGTTTAGATTAGATCAAACATTTTGAGCAAATATTGTTAATTATTAACATTGAATATTTCAGTCATATTAAAAACGAGTGAAGAATATTGTCCGATTGAAATGGTGCTTTTGTAAATGATCAGCAATTATTATTTCGTAAATGATCAGCAATTATAAGTTCACCTTTGGTTACAGTACTGAAGGTTGATGCATGTAATATATGACTAGTGAGGAATAATGTGTCGCTTCAATTTATCTGTGAGTTTGTTCGGTTTATCAATTCTTGTCACACTCTGAATAATAGCGGTTTTGTTTGTTTGGAAATAAGGTGAAATGCAACATTCAGTAGTCCCAGTCATGGGAAGTGGTGCAAGCAACAGCAGTCATAATGCTGAGCAACCGAAGGCAGAACAACGCCAATGCTTCGGAAAAGCAACATCACGACAGATTGATCGCGATATTCAAAAAGAGAAAATGTCATCGATGAACACTTTCAAAATTCTCCTTCTTGGTATAATCTTAACAATTTTTTTCTCGTTAAGCATTTCTTCCATTCAATCTGTTTTATTTCATACATGTTCATCTTTCATCATCGCTGTGAATGCGATACTTTCGATTTGAGCTGAATGAAAATTGATCATAAATTGAACTGCAGGTGGTTCAGAATGCGGGAAAACAACTATTTTCAAGCAGATGCGGTAAGGCTTACAATTTTTCGTTGGTAAATTGTAATTTTCGTAGGCATACATTGCAATATGAATTGTTGAAAACTTTCGTTACTTCCACGAGCAAATATATGTGCGTATACGGAATTTCTAGAAAGAAAAAACACGTGCAAAACACAAATTCTATCGAAACTGAGCCCTTTTCATCTTCTCTCTGTTTTTCAAATTTATTTAACAACAATATCGAAATTCAACAAATATTTTTGACCAAAGCGAAATTGAACGTACGCCGTCTGAGCTCACCGGATCTCCATAGCACAGTGTGATCTCAGTCACAACCTGCTCCTTTCAAATTTATTTACGTACAGTCCACATCTTCCATTTATGTAACCTTTTGGCGTTAGATGCGACAAGTTTCTTCAATAATTCAAATGCACACGAGTTTCCCGTAGACTGTCTCTGAATCAACATTGCATAGTTTGTGCCGTACTCAATGAATTGATGAATTTAGAATTTTGCATTTGGATGGCTTTTCGAATGATGACAAACAACGTTACAAATACTCAATCTTGAGAAATGTTGTCGATTCCATAGCGCAAATGTTAAGCGCATGTGAGACGTTTCGCATTGTGCATGAATACGTTATTCAGGTATGACTGATTTGTTGACAAGCAACTGTATTCTTTATAATCATTTTGAAAACACATCATCCGTCGGTGGTGCTCTATAGCCGAACAAAATTCTGAAATCATCTACCTAGCTGGCTGCTATAGATACTGCTATATGTTTTATTTCCAAGACTCTTGGTCAAGGAATGAAACGCTCAATAAATCTTTGTTAAGAACAATACTCAATTTTGAGAAATTCACCGGAAGTTTATCAATAACTAAGCAACTTGATCACATAATAAGTTTATCAACTTATTCGCATCTTATGTTATCATAAAATTGCTGTAGTCAACTGTAATGATTAGCAGCATTTTTACAATACCTGTTTTTCGTTTCGAAAGCAGACTATATTCATTCCATTTATGATCATTCCTCAAGAATTTCTGTTGCTCAATGACTGATTGAGCAACAGTTAGTCTTGTGCAAATCTTTATGGAATCAGTTGATTTTGTGTTTTGAAAACATCGGAAAAAACTTATGAAAAGTAAATTGTCAATAATCAAACTAGGTTTTATCATGCAGCAGCACTGATAATGATAACGATACTGTTGCTAGTGAGAACACAAGCTTAACTCTATAGCAAGCAACTACAGTGGAGCTATGAAGCTGAAGAAATTTTCCAGTCAGTTCAAAAATTGAATACAACCATGAACAATACATAATTTGATCAGCTCACCACAAATGCATTTTTTTTAAATGCATTCAGAAGGCCGAAGATTTCGGATAGTCTAATGAAAAAGAAAACAAGTAATCAATCGACAGTTAATTCCTTTCTAAGAGAAAAGAACAAATCAAAGCTCAATTAGGAAATATAAAGTAGTTTATGAACATCAAACGAGCAGACAACACTGAATAAGCGGCTCATTAAAATCAACAATTCATCCATTCACGAACCATATAAAAACAATTCATTGAATGATATATTGTAACATAATTACTCTCCATGATTGTACTTCGCAGGAAAAGGTCAACAAGTTTTTGCATTATTATGAAGAAATTAACAAATCGACTGCCGAGATCCATCTTCCCAAAGAGATGGTCGGTATCATTCAACGTATTTGGCAAAGTACTACGATACAATTGGTTTATACGAGGCGTTTTAGTTATCAGTTATTGGACAGCGCCAAATAGTTAGTTGTTTCTATTTTATCATCAACACTGTCTAGGTTACAGTATATCTGTTGATGAATGACTGCAAGAGAGGCAAATTTCAACTCAAAACTTTTTAGTCTCAGCGTCTGGAAGCTAACAAACTCTTTGACTTCAGCGACCATTGTTGTTTCTGTATCACGGAATCACCGAAGAATGCTTTCAAAAAACAACAATTAACATAACAAACAATCCGAATTTCAAATGTCGTATGAATGCATTGCTAGTGAGAGTGTTGAGAATGATGAAATTCCAAAATTTATTACCGCTGTTATTTTTTTTTCAGTTTTCTTGACAGTATTGAACGAATCACCGAAGAGAATTATTCACCGACTACACAAGACATTTTGCAGTGTCGATTCCGTACGACCGGTATTCATGAGATCAATTTCATGTACAAAAAACTTGACTTCAGGTGCACTTTCCAGAAAATTTCTTCTTTGTGCATAATCGGTATGATTTCGGAGGGTTGATAAAGATAGTCATTGTGATAGCATTAATTGAACAGCAGTTAGCATTCGATGAACTGCTTGCTGTAGGATGGTCGATGTTGGAGGGCAACGTTCAGAAAGGCGGAAATGGATTCATTGCTTCGATAATGTTAATATGGTTCTTTTTGTGGTCGCGATGAGTGAATTCGATCAAGGTGATCCAGAGGATGAAACTCAGGTAGGCACGATGTCATATATCAATTTGTTCTTAGCATTATAAAGCTCGACAATTTTCATACAAATGCAATATGCTCTCTGTCTCAGGTGGCAATCAAATGTTCTTTGATATATATTTCTTTTAGAATCGAATGATTCAAAGTCAACAAATCTTCAAAACGATCGTACAAAGCGACTATTTCAAAAATGCTTCTATTGTACTGTTTCTAAACAAATTCGATATATTTCAAGAAAAAATCAAATACGCGTCACTGAAGAAGTGTTGGCCAGAATACAACGGTATTATTCACCAAATTCGTTTAGCTTTTTGTT
Organism: Anisakis pegreffii; assembly: GCA_035041965.1. Taxonomy (NCBI): domain Eukaryota; kingdom Metazoa; phylum Nematoda; class Chromadorea; order Rhabditida; family Anisakidae; genus Anisakis; species Anisakis pegreffii. Next base: position 38,988 of record JAPYMA010000925.1, read on the forward strand.
TGCTTTGCATTCGTTTGAATCATTTCAAATACCGCAATGAATTTACCGCATTCAAATATGTGATCGAATGATTATTTTGATCAACGTAATCTTCTTATTACTACAAACTTATTTGAAAGAAGATACATGCATGAAGAATGGAAATAAATTTACAAATTTTTTGGATTGCTTGCAAAAATATGCATACTCCAGGTGATGAATCGGTTGAAGATTGTACAAAATTTTTGCAAAAGCAGTTTCAACGTTGTGTTCCGAATAGGCAAAAATATTTCGCATTTGTTACGACCGCAACTGATACGAGTAACATCGATTTGGTATTCGGCTCAGCTGTTGCACATATTGTTAATCAGAATCTGAAAGCGACCGGTCTCCATGAGTAATTATGTGAACAATCGTTATAATGATTATTACCAACACTATCATTTTTATCACTGTTTCATTGCAATTGCTACTGCTGCTGCTGCTACCATCTCATCAAAATGGAACCTAATCTGGGCTATTCAAATTGACTCATTCTTTTCCTGATCTGAACTTACCGACTATCATTCAATTCATATTCAGCACCCTGTTCCGAGTCGAAGAGAATTTTTATTTCAAGTTCTTAGCTCTTAATAATTCTCCTATCACCTATACAGTTACGGCTAAGCATCCATCTTTTTCTTAACGCATACGATCAAAATATTATCATTATCATTACCGATAAATTATTATTATTATTATTATTATTGTTAATTACTATTACTATTAGTATACCACAGGTCCCTACATAGTTGAATGAATTTTTGATACTAGCCAATTCAATTCTCCCTCATGATCGAGCAGCAGTGGCTTAGCATTTGGCAGAGCATGATCTCAGTGTGCTAACAGGGGTCGCGTGTGGGTCCGAGGCCTTTGGTGATATCTATTGTACCGTCAAGATCGTTATCTGTAATTATCAACTAATTCACGGATGTTTAATTCATTTTCGGTGCAATGTAATCATTACAATTTCTAATCAATCGAGCAACTATGCATGTTCACACAAATTATTCAATCTGAACTTATACTACTCCTCTTCTACATCACAGTTATATTTGCCATTATTATTGCTATCGTTCGAATCACTCCTACTTTTTACCGTTTACCGTATTATCATAATTATTGTTATTATTATTATTATTATTAATAATATTATTATTATCAGTTGACTCATTTTTGATCATCGATATCTGTCAGCATCAAACGAATAAACAGTTTACACGTTCAAATAAAATCAAGACCACAATTAAAAGCACAGCTATAAACATCAAACAAACGGATGAATACCGGCCAGATTTGAGTGTGGAAATATTCACTTAACTTATTCATTTATTCAAAGATATCGCGCAAAGTGGCAGTGTTCAAGAAAGTAATTGCTTACGGAAGCAAACAAAAAACTGTATAAAGCGCCGAGTGAAATTCAGAAAGAAGACGCGACAGTGATCACGTAATTGGCTGATATATGCAAAGACTGAAATTCACTTAAGAAATCAATCAGAGAATGCTGAATCTTTTCTGGACAATACATGATCACTAAAAATCGTCCGAATCTTTCACGGATCATTTACTGGTCGTCATATCAAATTATGGCTGCATTGGCTGAGAGCGGTGCAGGCGTGATGGAGACGATTCTTTAACAGATAAACAAAGTCTACTAATAGTAATGACGATGTTTATAATAACTATGGCAGTAAAAATAATAGTACCACCGAGAAATTTATTGCATATCCGATAGGTCGAAATCAAGGGATCAAATGCTCTAAACTAAATCACATAAAATGCTCCAATGATTGCATCAAACCTGGTTTACTTTCAACTCAATTCATGGCGAAATGAGAGCGTAACTGAATCCCAAAGCAACGAATCAATCCCTAATTACAACCAAATAACAATAATATCATCAAACACAAAAAAATCAAGAAAAACAAAGATGGAGGATCAATATTTATGTTGTTTAATAAACTCATTGTCAAATTCACTTATGAAATTTGCTATATCAATCAAATTCGATCAATCAGTTGGACCTAACCAAAATTGCGTATTTGTCTGGCACGCAACACGCCAACAACAATTTGTAGAGTTCTTTGTGTATTCATTGCATTTGTGATCGTTCGTTCAAATTAATTCGATAAAAGCACTTCTGTTTATTTCTCAGCGAACTCAAATCAAGAATCAACGAAGCACTTTCAAAAGCAAGGTAGAAAGATGCAAAATAAATGTGCAGTGATACAAGAAGTATTTTATTCTAAGCAAATATAACATACCAATTCTTTTACAATCTTTCATTTGGTAAGCAACGAAGCAACAATCATCCTATGCGATAAATCATGAGCAACCAAAGCGATCAACACCTTTTTTCGCCTCTCACCACTACCATTACTCGTGCTCGTCACTCCATCACCTGCACCAATCACGTCCTCGCTGTTCGTTGCAAAAGCCTCACGTGGATTTTTACAAGCACTACTCATATAAATCACTATCAATTTATCAACTTTAGCCGGACCCGGATCACGAACAATCTATAATGATCGGTAACAATAATGCATTATTGCAATGAGAGAAATGAGGTTACATTAGCAAAGAACATCAAAAAGATTGATCACACGTCAGCTGCAACTGATCTAGATGCAGTTACGAATTCATGGCACTAATCAAAAAACGAACTGGAAGCATAAATACTCACATACAATCGAAGTGCTCTACCAGGATTCAGAAACGAATAAACTGGTGAGACTCGATACAGGTCGTTATTACTACATTTTATCTTTATGACTATCCTGAAAAAGCACTGAGTTGTACAAATCGATTGTTTGTTGTCATTCGTTTTCAGTGATAATTTTCAAGCGATATAAAATATTTGAGGTGAAGACTAATTTTGCGTAATGTTTGAATTTATTAAGATCGCTGATCATTTCGGGAAGAATTCATTGCTAGCATGCAATCAGTCAAGAGACCAACCTTTCAGTACCACTATTTACAAGAAGATGCCTTGAGCCACCGCCTTTTGACGCTGAGTATTCAGCAATTCGTGGATGAACGTACAAATTCATACCATCAGTTGCCTTGCTTATCATATGCGCAGGCATTACTCGCAACCTACACATACAGTTATTCACTTTGTGCTGTTCACTTCGAGCAGTACTTTTTCGTGACGATTTAGACTTAAATTTGATCTTAATTGTCAACTGCACGCATCAATTATCAAAGACAAGTGACTCTTAAGGAACTGGGCAATACAACATACAGCGCCTTAATTCTTGATCGCTGCTCAGTTTGATATTGAATGGAGCGATTGACGAAAAAGAGTAGGTAATAAAAAATATCGCATTTATTGGTTTTGCATGATAGCGGAAGAGGAAGGCTGCGGTGATTATGAAAGGAAAGTGTGCAGCCGTAACACATCTAATGTAGTATTTGAACTACTATGAGTGAAAGTGATTAATTTGAAACAAATATCATCTTATGGGAAAAAAACGAGAGAATGAAGAAAGAGCTGTGCGTGCCGTTACTTTGATTGGTCGTTGTTTCATTTCATTTCGAACAGCCGGAATAAGTCAGACCAATAGTTATGTAGCTGCTGTACTGTCTTCGGCTACATTTTATCCATCTCTACTCATTTTTCTTTCAACTGCTCATCCATTCATCTACCATCTATCTACCTATCTATATATCTTCCTATGGGAACGATGAGATCATTTCAGAAAGTGGCGAATTCAATTTCAGTTTACTGAGCGATTAAGTCGTCCTTATCAGAAATAGAATGGCATTCCCAGTGATGAATAACTCAAATTTATCTAACGAAGTCTCGCTCAAATGATGGCTCAGTTTGAATCTATTCAAATTCGCACAATTCCATTTAAAATGCTCATTCCAAACAAACAAAAGAATTTTTCGTCATCATATCATTTTCCATTCTTTCCTTCTTTGCTTGTTAATGCTCTTGCATCGGTTTATTTTTCTCTTCACTGTTGCCTGCTATTGCAAATCAGAATCAAATTACAACTTTTAAAAAACGACACATCTTCTTCGAACAGCTCAGAGCCATCAAATCCACACAAATATCATGTTTGGAACAGTCTTTTGCATGTTTGCATAATATAAGCACCTTCGTATGAGTACTGCTGCTTACCAGTTACTCATCAATCGTTGCTCATTTGAGTAGATCAAATTGTACTCTACGAAATGGAATGATGCGTTGAATTCTGTATTACTGGATGAATCGCTGGTCAGGATCAAGCATTATTAATTAGTGATTTATTTACCTTGATAAATCTTATGCGTTCATTAGTGTTGTCTGTCGTGGTGGAAGTGCTCGTCGATAACAATGTTACCTTTGCAGCATTTTTTCGCTTTCTACTCCAAATAATTAAACTTTCCAGTATCCGCATTATCACCTCAACACGACTGAACTGAAACTAATCACTGATTTTTATGATGAATTCTCCTCGTCCGATTCACAATTCATAAAACATCAAATATTCATTCACTCCGCTCCTTTATTATCTTATTCGCACGATTTATCATCCATAAAAGGCTTTGCAACTAAAACCTTTCATGGATGATATTCACCTATCCTAAACTAGTAACTGAGAAAGTCGTTTAAGAAAAAACTTCAAAACATCGCTAGAACGAAGAACTAAAATTTTGACGACGACGAACAGACACAAAACGTCTACGACGATCATGTACTGCTTTGAGAAGAATAATGCGAAGCAGAAGCACTGGAAATTGGAGGCGAAACATTGAAAGAAGACGTAAGCAGCAGTGATTATTACGCATTAACGAACAGGCGGAATTTCGTTGATGATAATGCTGATTGCTGAATGGCTGAACGGCTGAACCAATGAATATATGGATGGATGGTTGGTTGCAAGCAACCGAAGCATCATCCTCTTCTCAACAATAATTTTTGTTTGCTTTCTTTACGCTCTTCCGGAAAAATTCCAATTCATTTTGATTGATTGAAGAATGAAAAAAATTAGTTTTTGCATTTGCACCCTCACATAACACACAGCTAGCTGAATTTCAATCTTATTTTTTGGATGTTTTCCGCTAGCAATTCAGTAATTCAATCTGTTGAGCAGACGATAAAATACCCGCACGTATATCATACGAACGCAAATATAGAAAAAAACGCTTCACATTGAAAACAAATGGGCAATGAAGAATGTATTGATGAATATGCGAATCAAAATGCTGCTAGAAAATGAAATTCTGATGACTGCTCACTTAAGATCACAATGGTTATGGTCCATTTTGAAAGATGTTTGTTTGAGAATGTATGGACGGATACATAGATAATTCGGTGAAGAATTCGTCGGAGAACTGCAACAAATCTGACGAGGAAAAGTAACTTTTTCGAAAGTGACGATGGTGCTGATGAGAATGGCCAACAGCAACAATAGCAATAAGTTGACTTCCAGGAATATCAGTAGCGCAAAAGAGGAGCGTGCTTGGATATTGCTGCTGCCAGTAGTTGCATAAACTCATCGGTGACACATCCATCATTTTGGAATGCGACATCTCCTGCTGCCATAAGAGTATTCATTCATTCATTGTCGTCCAATCGTACATCTATCCGTCCATTTATCTCTTCTAGCCACTAAGGAGTCATTCAAGGGCTCATTGAACCTCCTAACTCCGTCCAATACCAACCGCTTAACTATTATTTACCCTTTTATCTCTTTACTGTCAATATTTCAAATTCACTTTTTGCTCTATAGCCTTGTCTTTTGAAAACGAAACAAATGAATACACACATGTTTGAGTGTGCTGGTATTATATAACACATTACTGCTCTATTAATGCCGAAGAATCGCCTACTCTCGTCTCATTGTTCATTTATCTCGTCCTCATTTGGAATGAGATGGATTGCTATCGCTTTAATTAAACAGCTATCACAAACAGCAACAGCAGCAGCAACAACAACAACAATAAAAATATAGCACAACGGTCTAACCAGAAAAAAAATTCCTTAGAAAGGGGCTATGTAATACGGTGAATAACAGGTCATCATGCATGAGCTCAGCTCCTCTCATAAAACAAAAGCGTCAGTGGTAGCGCTTCTTAAAATTAATAATTATCGTGTTTTCAGCAGGGATTCCACCCCCGAAATCAATCGTCTGCACGCATGTTCAAGCCATCAGCATAATAATTTCTCAAACATTCCATTCACTTACCAACATTAAATCCTTTAAAAACGCATCTGGAATACATTGCAATCTTAACAAGTTCAAAATCATATAAAAACCAAGCATTCAGAATCGAGAACCAATCATTATTATTTATACGCACAAGACAACTTCATTAACCATACAAATCATGAACCGAGCCGTAGTCAACTCAATTCAATCAACTCAATCCCGTTTGATAGCTGCCGGCATATGCATGAATGGATAACCAATAACACGCATTTGGTGGATATGCATTTCAACCGATGTATTCAGAGAGCGTTTATTTATCGCAGTTTCCCTCAACAAGCACCACGCATCAAACGTGAGTGTATTATCCAGTTGCTATCGCTTTTGCGTCTTGTTCAAGTGGTAGGTAGATAGGTGCTCAAACATACCTACTGCATAGATAGTTGTAACATTATCCAACTACACATTTATTCAAGAAGCATAATGCTCATTACATATTATGATTATTTTCCTCTCAAAAAATGAGACTCACGTACTTGTTTGAAAGTGTGATTGGGCTAACAACCCATGAAACATTCTGGTAACAGTTTATTCGCGATGTGTGACAAGTTTGACATTTAAGTTTACATTTGCATACATTTACTTAGCTAGTCAAATCTATGTATGGAAAAACATACAAGTTCTGTCGATGTTTGTAAATTTTTAGGTATAAACAAGTGATTGACCATCTTGTCAAGTTTCGTTCGCAAAATCAGATCAGATTTTGCTAGAATTCGACCGTTACATGCATCATCTTTCTTTTGGTACATTTTTCGTACTGTACATAAAATGACACATTTTTCGGTACATTTGTATCAAATTTTATTTCCTTTTCATTTATTTTTCATCTCTATTTTTACCTCCTTTTTATACATTAAATTTACTATTCCCTTCCAACATAGCACTTAAAAACTCGATCGTTTCAGCGGCAAGTAGCAAGCCAACATTAAAAAAGGATTAGATCCTCAACACAGTAATTCGAATAACGAACCGAAGAATTGTTCAAGAATCGAATTTTATGCCTCCTATCAATGCTGATTTAAAATTGATCGAATTCGCTTTTATCATTTCGTCCCGTATCATCAACTAGATGACCAACAAAAATGCGTTGTTATCTGTTTGAGAGCTTGCACATAATGATTAGTTCCATAAGTTGCTATAGAATATTGAACTTAAATCCTCGGTCAAGTATGACTTTCTAGGATCTGATATCGCCTCTTTTCATGCAACTGAATAAGTTTCAAAATTCCACTTCGTTGCTAGCAGATGGCTGGCTGCCTGCTTGCGATTCACGGCACTTCGGTGGATATTTATTGAAATTTTGATTTGTTCACTATCATTTATTCAGCGTCGATCATCTCAGAAAGATAAAAATAAAATTTTAATTTCAATCAGCCCTTTCAGTTGAACATTTCACAAAAATGGAACCAACGTAACCAACGTGATTTCAATCAGCCCAAATTGGAATGATGAATGCATTTCACAACAATCAATTGCATTCTGCATAATATTTTGCTTCCGCAAAACTTTCATGGAAATAAAACTGTTCTTCTAATATGTTTTCACAGTTTATGGGTTTTTATGTGTTCAAAAACGACACTTATGTGGTTTTTATACGTTCAAAAAAGAACACATAAAACTTATGTGGTTCCTACGTGCTCGAAAAAAATCAAGAAAGCCGTAAATGAAGTGTGAAAACAGCTCATCAATTGTAATATACTTTCTCAGTTTGGCTGCACTTATTTTTTCCATAATTTCAAAAAACCGAGCAGCTGAATGAGATGGGGCGGTAGTTTTGCGGATTCTTTCTTGGAATCCTTGTTGTAGCGATCTGATGATAGCTGATTTTCTCCATGAAAGAACCGAGCCAGTCGATGACAGCAGAACCATACGATTCACAGACCCTCAGACGAAATGCTCAGCGTGTTGATTTTTTGAGAGGGAATGAGGTGAGTGTAGACTGCTGCCAGCTGATTGTTTTTCATCTTTAAATTTTGTTGTCGTCACTTCGTCGTTATTTTTTATTATTGAACTTTGTTTTCATCATTGACTGGTGCTTATTGTCGAGTAGATTTCTTGTTGCTGAATAATTAAGTAGAATTTTCCAACAGTTCATGATGCAATTAGGGTTTTTCGCGGTTAAATCGATCGTGCTATTGCAAATTTTGAGGGATGATTTGAAAGTAGCGATTAATGATAGCGATTATCGCAGCTATTTTTTTCGCTGACGTGCACATCACTGATCATAAGTGATTCACAGTGAGAAATCACTTTCATACTATTCAGATAGATGTTCAAAATTCTTTTGTTTACTTTGAATGTATTAAAAATTCTTTTTATTGATTTGTTGGTTCATATTTTTCAGAACGTTTCATTGACCTTCCCTAGGTTCACCGTAATTGTTGCTCGTTTTCCAAAGTAGTTGAATTCTTGTATTGTATGAAGTTATTGAATTCCTTTTATTCTTCTATTCCTTTAATATGCGAAATTTTTTGTTTACTTTGAGCATAATGGAAAACTTTTTCTACTGATTTGTTTGTTCAGTTTTTTCAGAACGTTTTATTGGCCTTTTAAAATTTCAGTGCAATTGGTGCTTGTATGACATAACAACGCATTCGAAAACTTGTTTCTCGAAATATCTTTCTGCTAATAAACTTTCTGACGTTCTTCTACCACACATACACGGCATTTAGTCAGTCAGCGTCGTTGAATTAAAATATTTTTGCCGCTATCATTACTATTACGATCGCAGTTATTGCCATCATCATTACTATTACTATCGCAGATTCTTACAACTAATATTTTTCAACTACTTTGGGAAAATTTCTAATTCTAATACCCAAAGGTTGGTTGATTTTGTTAGGATCGATATTCTGTAATATTCTCATTTATTATGAAATATGTCAGTAACAAGTCGTAAAGTTGACACATTCATATGCAATTTAGTGAGGAAATTCGACGGGGAGGAGCAGTTAGATTAGTTACTTTTGCCTATAATATTTACTGATCCGAAATGATTCAAATCGGCTCGATCTAGATGTATGAACAAGGCTGTATTCTGACGAGCTCGAAGTTCTCCCACCCGTATGTCTGCATCATTCTTTTCCTCAAGGATTTAAGAGTGGTTGTGTCCGGTCATTTCGCTTGATAACATTTCGCCTAATGTGCGTTCGAGAGTGTTAGCTCCGAGCATTCAGTGGTTGTTCGATCCCTTGACTCTGCTTTCGGAATTTTTCGGGATTGTTGATTTCTTAATCAAGTTATATGATGTATTTTCTTGCTTTTGTTGCGCATGGATTATGCACACGATTTTCTTGGCTTTGGATTATATGTAACTCGTCCAAAAATTTTGTGATTTTTCCTTGTGAGGTTTATGCTTAAACTCAGGTGGAGATCCATCTCTAGGCCGCGGCCGCATTTCTGGTTACACTTAACCATCCGTTCGGCGGAATGTCCATTAGGTAAGTGTCAATAGATGAAATGGCCGTTCGATGAAATGTCGTTAGACAAAATGACTTAGTCCCAAGAGTCGCGACAAGATTTCTGAGTCATGAACTTTCTTTTTTTCTGAGTTAAGAACATCCCAAATGATCTCATATTTGCAAATGTATAACATGTCGAAAATGGTACTCGGACAATTTGCCTAAAAACGTTTTGCCTAAAGACACATTGCCTAACGGACACATTGCCTAACGGACAGTTTGACTAACGGCAATTTTGACAAATGTCATTTTGTCTAATGGGCGTGCGAGATTGTTAGACGCATCCACTCAGAACATGTTGGGAATGTTCATCTCATTGTTAAAACACCTCTACATATCAACGTTGGCGATTTTGATGGCTTCAATCAAAGTCAAGTTTTGACCAATGAAGTTACCAAGGATTCATACACAGCACATTTCCCATAAGAATAGAATTAATTATCTATTAATTAACGCGCCTATTCAGAACATTTTCAACACGTTCTGAACGGGTGCATCTAACAATCTCGCACGCCCATTAGGCAAAATGACATTAGGCAAAATTGGCATTAGGCAAACTTCATTAGGCAAACTGTCCGTTAGGCAGTGTCCGTTAGGCAACGTGTCTTTAGGCAAACTGTCCGTTAGGCAGTGTCCGTTAGGCAACGTGTCTTTAGGCAAACTGTCCGTTAGGCAGTGTCCGTTAGGCAACGTGTCTTTAGGCAAACTGTCGTTAGGCAGTGTCCGTTAGGCAACGTGTCTTTAGGCAAACTGTCGTTAGGCAGTGTCCGTTAGGCAACGTGTCTTTAGGCAAACTGTCGTTAGGCAGTGTCCGTTAGGCAACGTGTCTTTAGGCAAACTGTCGTTAGGCAGTGTCCGTTAGGCAACGTGTCTTTAGGCAAACTGTCGTTAGGCAGTGTCCGTTAGGCAACGTGTCTTTAGGCAAACTGTCGTTAGGCAGTGTCCGTTAGGCAACGTGTCTTTAGGCAAACTGTCGTTAGGCAGTGTCCGTTAGGCAACGTGTCTTTAGGCAAACTGTCGTTAGGCAGTGTCCGTTAGGCAACGTGTCTTTAGGCAAACTGTCGTTAGGCAGTGTCCGTTAGGCAACGTGTCTTTAGGCAAACTGTCGTTAGGCAGTGTCCGTTAGGCAACGTGTCTTTAGGCAAACTGTCGTTAGGCAGTGTCCGTTAGGCAACGTGTCTTTAGGCAAACTGTCGTTAGGCAGTGTCCGTTAGGCAACGTGTCTTTAGGCAAACTGTCGTTAGGCAGTGTCCGTTAGGCAACGTGTCTTTAGGCAAACTGTCGTTAGGCAGTGTCCGTTAGGCAACGTGTCTTTAGGCAAACTGTCGTTAGGCAGTGTCCGTTAGGCAACGTGTCTTTAGGCAAACTGTCGTTAGGCAGTGTCCGTTAGGCAACGTGTCTTTAGGCAAACTGTCGTTAGGCAGTGTCCGTTAGGCAACGTGTCTTTAGGCAAACTGTCGTTAGGCAGTGTCCGTTAGGCAACGTGTCTTTAGGCAAACTGTCGTTAGGCAGTGTCCGTTAGGCAACGTGTCTTTAGGCAAACTGTCGTTAGGCAGTGTCCGTTAGGCAACGTGTCTTTAGGCAAACTGTCGTTAGGCAGTGTCCGTTAGGCAACGTGTCTTTAGGCAAACTGTCGTTAGGCAGTGTCCGTTAGGCAACGTGTCTTTAGGCAAACTGTCGTTAGGCAGTGTCCGTTAGGCAACGTGTCTTTAGGCAAACTGTCGTTAGGCAGTGTCCGTTAGGCAACGTGTCTTTAGGCAAACTGTCGTTAGGCAGTGTCCGTTAGGCAACGTGTCTTTAGGCAAACTGTCCGTTAGGCAGTGTCCGTTAGGCAACGTGTCTTTAGGCAAACTGTCGTTAGGCAAAATGTCTTTAGGTAAATTGTCCGGTCACGTCGAATTGCACTGTTCTGAACTCTGATTGGTAATTGCCAAAAATTATAATTCTCCGAAAAAATTTTTTGTAGATTCAACCAAACAATGAAGATGAAAAAATGTTTAAAAAAAGTAGTATAGAAAATTTCAAATCGTCATTCAAATACAGCTTTTAGGATGGAGTCGAAAGGAGAGTATACCACAAAATCGTACAATCTTAAAACTTTATTCGTCATACTGGTGGCAGCAGCGATGATGAATAAGACTACTGAAGCTAACAAGGACTGTGATGAATTAGAGATTTGTCAAGAATGTACTCAACTGAATACATGCCGGTGTGTGCCATACTTCAAATTCATTCCCTTACTGGTGCAAAATTCACGTAATAAACTGTTCACATAGGAAGATAGCAATTAATTCATTTTTTGACAGTGCTCGGTTTTGAGCACTGTCAAAAATTATTTTGATGCAAAAGAACAGTTCTTAATTTTTTCCGCTACTTATATGGCGACGGACGATGAATTGAATGTTGCAAGAATTTCAGGTGGTGTGCATCATGGAATAAATGTGTATCGGACGAATGGTACAGTTGTTTTCTCGGCACCAAAGTTAGCAACCCAAACAATTGTCCGTTGGCTGTTCATAAAGGCGATGCGTATAGCGATGAATTTGCTCGAACGAAAATGCTGGCCATAAGTGCAGCTGCTTACTGGGAAGCACCACAAGCATGCTTAACTAATCAAGTGGATTCCACTGCCAAAGTAATCACTCTCATCAATCCTGACTCCTTTATGTTTCCATCATGTGACGTTTCCTCGCGTTACGGTGAAATCCCTTCCAGCGTATGATTACTTGGGAAAATTCTTTAGCAAGTCCACAGATATTATGGTATGAGGCATAGATCGTTCTGAAGAACTTAAAAAGATGATCAGGAGTATGTTTCTTGAGTTTCTTAAGCTCGACGGAGAGCGAGCTTTCTGTACTCAACATTTCGAAGAGAGATCGATATTACCTTGGTATTACTGCACGCAAGTTGGTTTGCTCGCTCATGTGGCCTAGTGAATAGGGCACGGGCTGCCGAAATGAAGTTACAGGTCGGATTCTGCATTTCTATACGCCTTTAATAAAGTTTTCTGTTGGTACCATTCAGTTGATTACCTTCATCTTTCTGGCCATATTATGCTGAGTAGTTCATCGGTGGGTGGTATGATAAAGTAGGCATAAAGTATTGCTTTTAACCGATTCCGTAGTTTTTCATAGTTTACGAACGGCTACACTGACAGCCATCGGGGACAACTTCGAATATGTGTTCAGCAATGTTCTTCGAGAGATTTTTTTTAGAGAATGTGATGTCAGCAACTGCGATAACTTTTCGTAGTTGAAGCATCCTCGCTGAAAATATTTTGTCGTGATTCGATATCTGCATTATGATCGGAAATAAATGCAGATTCTACACAGCACGAAAAAAAACCGTCAATTGGTACAATTAACATTAATTGTTGGGAAAAACTAAACGCAAAACCAAATCTTTAAAATCGAACTGATCAGTGGGACGTCTTATCCGTTAGACCACAGAAACAAAATGAATTGTTATTAGCAACATCAACGCAGTATCGTCTGAAACATGTTAGAAACATGTTCACATCTGTCGCATGCTAGCGAATTAATAAGTCATTAGATAGTGATCATTGATGCGATTGTTTGTCTTCATTAAATAGTATTTGATAAGGTCATTAATTGTTTATCTCACTTATATAAAAAGCAATTGACCTCTCTTTAAACTATCCGTTTCCCATTTACTGGCCCCATCATAAAGTTTGCTTATCCCACAATTGTGTCTTTGTTGTGCCAAATTTATGTGCGTATTTGACGCAATAAGCGGCACATCCTTTCCAAACTTAACATATGGTAATCTTAATAATCACATATTGTAATCAATATTGTAATCAACCAGACTTCGCATGTTGTAATCAATCCGAAAAACCCCGCCCCTCTCCGGGTTCGCCTCACAACAGATACCCCAGTGTGACAAATATCAAGCCCAAGCAAAGGCTGTGGGCACCCCATCCCCTCGGAGATCTCCCACCACCGCTCTTCCCAGTGTGACAAGTATATTGCCCAAGCAAACGCTGTGGGCACTCCATCCCCTCGGAGACCCCCCATCAACCCACTCAATTCACTGTGACAACCAACCTACCCTAAGCAAAGGCTGCTGGCTTTCGAGCTCCAATCAACCCAACCACTCCAATCGACTATTGTTTGCGTCACACTATTGTGTTCTTCACTAATAAACTTATTCAATCCCATTTTTCTTTGTTTTCTTCGACAACATCTTCACTCCCGTCGGATTTAACGAATCTGAAAACATCTTCGTAGTGAAATGATGTAGACTTCACGTCGTATTTCCGAATTCGCTTAGGCATAATCCCTGATCAGTGCAGCACTATGACGGTAATCATACTTTATTATTTATGGTAGCCAAGATAACGTTAAGTGCATAATCATGTCAATAAGCCAATTCAAATAAAGTTTCGTAGTTGTTGTTCTAAAAGGATCTTTGTGTCTTCTGAAACGATCAGCAATTACTGCGTAAAACAGTTGAGTTTACAACAGATTTGGCTTCGCTACTCAAGCACTGAAAATTTACTTTCGGATACATAAAAGTTAGCAATTGCTCACGGAACAAAATGAATTAAAAGTATTCTTCAGGTGATACGTCAAGTAACATGTCCTTGTGATGCATCCAACACAACGTTTTGCTCAGCGTTTACAGCCTTATCGCCCGAAAATAATGCAATCATTTTAGGTTTTCGGTGTGTGAGTTTGTGATTTTTCTTAACAATAAAATTATTTCTATCTAGAAATTCTTCTGATTTCACAATTGGAGAAATTGATTGATGAGTAAAGTTTGAGAAAATTGCGTCTCCGAGATTGTCATTAAACAAGAATCTGTACCTCAGCAGTTGACAGTTCGATTCTGTTAGACATTCTCAATAGTTCGATTAAATTCGAAGAAGTAAGAGAAGCGATGTATTCATATCAAAAATAATATTTCAGTGGCACTAATACAAAGGACCAACTTTGGATTGAAGGCCTGCAGACAGTTTTCGATGCAATGATTAACATCACTGGGGGTGGGAAGGTTAATTTTGAGTTGATTCAATTGATTCATTATTCAAAATAGTTGCATTCAGAAAGATTAATACTTATTCATTTGTGATTGCTTGATTTTCAAGGTGAGCAAGTATTTCTTCGACGCGTTCAATTCTGTTTGGAGCAATGGTATACTGGAAAGCTTTTTCGAACTCACTACAGCTAATCCAGATTATGAATTATGGGTATGAATTCGACATCTAGACCGAAAATTTTCTGTAAAATTACTCTTTGTTGTTCTATCGAATGATCTTTCAACAATGAGAAGGGATTAATCGATCGCTTTTGTAAGAATTTTAAATGCATATAGATCGACTGTTTCTGCTCTACCAACCAATAAAAAGTCAATTCTTTCGAAGCAAATAGCAACCAAAACGTATCTGGTTTATCCATTCAGATCAGTGGGCATTCTCTGGGCGCTGCAATGGCGTCGATAGCCTCTAATGTTATCGCTGTTCAACACCTACATCAACCTGAATCTATAAAATTGGTCACCTTCGGTCAACCTCGTGTTGGTGACCAGCAGTACGTCGATGTTCATGATGAAATGGTGAGTAGAATGTAGTCTCTTTTAGAAATGCAGAAAATGTTTTCTTATTATTTTCCTTTTTAAAATTAATCCAAATTTTGAGGTCCTGAATAGTAAAAGTCTTTTCCGCTAATCAGTCGGATTTAAGATAATCATTGAGTTGTAGACATACATTCATTAAACTAATCATATGATCAATTTCAGATACTTTACAGTTATCGAGTTGTTCATGCACGTGACTTGGTTGCACACTTACCGCCGCTCGATTATCGAGATTACAGACATCATCGTTATCAGGTGGGTAATATTCATTCCTCAGTTTCACTCTAAAACTTCTTTCATTTTTGAAAACAACTCATCTGATCTTGAGATACTTCACTGTACAACTTCCTTTGAAATATTTTATTTCTACCATAAAATTTATGCCCATTCACTATGATCTATACAAAAATATAATTCCAGGTCTGGTATGATAACGATATGGCACCCGGAAAACCATACAAAATATGCTTGGCGCCAGATTATGGCTGTAGTGATTCGAAATTACTCGATGATTCTCTCGAGGACCACCTCTATTACTTCCAAAAAGAAGTGGGTCAGTGGGGTCGAAATGGTTGTCAGTAAAAGTAAAATCACGCGCAGCAATCAACATTCAAGAGCTGTCACTCACCTAATATGAATCCTTCTCTGCGGTCTTTGTCACTGTTTAAACTATTTGACTTCAACCTCTGAATGCTATTAATTCTTACTTGTCAAAAGATTACTGCTGATGAATGTTTTCCTTTTCGCTTCACCAATCAGCAAGAATTCGATTACTATATTCTTGTGCATAAAAAGTTCATATGATGTTTGTCATTGTTTTGTACACAAACAATACTGAAATAACATCAAACTCATCACTCGTCAGTAGTGCAATTAACATGGAATTTCAGTCGGAATTCTCAAAACTTTTTTCAAATAGACAGATTGGAAAAAACGCGTTGAATTCAAAAGCACTTTTTAGACACCACAAGTACAGATGTAGAAGAGCCCTAGTATATCCATTTTGCTAACTATTAATGCTCTTGCTAAATGAGAATGTTGGTATTATCAAAGGATTATTGCATTCTTTAGTTATTGCTTGACAGAAATAGAACGGTAATTTTCGATTTGCACTTATGATCAGACTAGACTAGGGTTTACAAAATCCCGACGATTTTTCAATACCGGGATCGGGATTTAATCCCGGGATCGAACAATTATTGAAATATCATTGCGGGACATGTTTAAACACATTTTTTCGAACCAATATGTTCATTATTAATCAAAAAGGAGCTAAATCAACAAATTATTGAACAAATCCAAGGAACTAAATATTCAAATTCAAATTAGTATTTCATATAATGGTGCCAATGATCATACCGCAAGGGCATACTGCATATTCTATGCTAAGGCATCTTGTCATCTCGGATGTAAGCTAATAAGAGTACACTTGTATGTGAATACGAAATTCTTGATTCTCAAACACTTATTTGCAATGCTTCAAAACCATTTTCTCTCAGTATTAACGTCAGCTGAATTCTGCCGTTTCGTAAATTTCGATTTTTTAACGGAAGAAATGCACCGTAAGAATTATATCATTTGAATTTTGAAATAATGAATATTCGAGGTTCATCTAAAAAGGTAAAAAAGATATCCGCAATGGATTTTCATCGAACCATCGAGCACTTGAATATTTGATAATTTCGATCAAAAATCATGCAAATATACTTGATATTCAGGCATAAGATCCTTTTAAATGGAACAACTTTGCTCACTTCGGCAATGAACTTTCACTATGAGTGAACTCAGTGAGAAATTATGTACATTTCGATACGAAGTAAAAAGACTTGCGGTCTTTGGAACATGCAGTTGAATTAACAGAGGGAATATTGAAGCCGAACAAATCTTGTGGGAAGAAACGACTAAAAATTTCATTGAACTTTGTTGCTCTTGGTTTTTATTAGAAAATGGGATTATCTCTGTTAGTCTATTACATAGAAATGCATTCAGATGAACGTGATATAAATGAACGTGGTATTGAATATTCAATGAAATGTTACGTCAAAGTTCATCGAGCTGTCGTTGATCATGTCAATCGTCCGAATTGCGTCTATTTCCTTTGCTGAACATCAATGATAGGGGGCGAACAGCAAAGACAATTGCATATAGATTAGATGGGAATGATTAAGGCTTCCCTCAAGATAGACATACTATCAAAATTCATACAAAATGACCTGCTTTATCAAATCCCGAAATCCCGGGATTTTTCAAAACTTAAATCCCGGGATCGGGATCAGAACTGCAATCCCGGGATCCCGTGCAAACCTTAGACTAGACTACACTATGTTTCAGACTAGACTAGACTTCAGACTAAACTCATACTGGATTTTTGAGCAGACTGATAAAAACAAATTGTTCTTTCATAGTGTAACCTATGAGTAACTGAGAGAGAGACGAAAACGCATATCATGAAAACGACAACAATCCGTTTGCATTAGTCAACTTAATTGACAGCTTGATTTGAAAGTTCTTTTTCTTTTGGTTAGTAATCAGGTGATAATGAACAAATTATCATGGAATGCCCTAAGAATATTCTTCATTCGTCACTTTCAGAAGTCAGATTTTTGGAGTCATCATCAGGAACGGCAGCAATAAAAAGATGTCTCCAATCGGTCACCTATTATGGATTACAGCCCTACAAATCACGCCACTTTAATGCATCACCTTATTCGACGTGACTTTTTATTGCTCGTTCCTCTCGCATGTCCATCAATCAGATTTTGCAAACATTTGATCAACAGCCCAGCTAATGAGTGAATGTTAGTCAACATTGATTCGCTGTCGTCATGGTTTAGAGTGACTGATAAAATTTACCCGTCTGAAATGTATATCGTCGTTATTGATGCACAATTCTCATGAACGCTGGACACTATGCAAATATTGTTCTGTAAAATACTCATATTATGTACAAACTTTTACCGTAGAATACTCAACACCACATCATATCACCACATATCTTATCAAAAACTATGCAATGCAATTCTTTACGATCTCTCATCTGAATTTACTCCTTTCATTTAGCTTGCAATCACCTGAGCTTTTCTTTTCCCTTGAACCATACACAAAAACAGACATCTGCTGATTTCAGCATTTTTATTTGAGCTAATCAAAGTAAATTCACTGTGTATAAATGGTGCGTTCACTTCAGAGTAGTCACATTTCAAATTTTCAGCAGCATACAGATTCGATCGCTGCGATCAGCAACTTCAAAATGTGTCACTTTCACTCGAGTTTTCGCACCACGAAAACTTTCTTCATCCACCAGTCTCTTTTCATTGTGCCCCTACAAATTGACCATGATCGTTCGAACCGATCCTCCGACCTGATGCTGGCCGTGAAATAGTGTGCAAACGAAATTTCATTCCAGCAATTCCATGACCATCAATCACATAAACAAAGTTGAATTAGTTCGATACTGTCAAAGTAAAAGAAGAAATTTTCAGGTAAAAAGTGAAATTTAAAGCAAACGCTGCACAATGAAGACGTTACGGGTGCCAGCAATACTGCTGTTATGTGTTGCCCCACTTTTTACAACTGCCTATCATTACTGCTCCGAGGATACGACGTGTGATCAATGCACCAAGGAAGGATGCAGGTAAGCAATTGGCATTGACTTGATTATTTATATTTTGCATAACTTAATGAGAGTTGTTTCTGTTTCCAATGTTCAAAGCTAAAATACTATACGGATTGTACGAACAAAACAATCGTGCAGATGGTGCCCGTCATCAAATTCGTGTGTCAGTTACTGGTCTTTGTCGTGTGTTTCTGACCGTATCGCCCAACCAGAACTGTGCCCCATTGACACGAAGCCCATGCGATTCGCTTTCGTCGATCAATTCGCTCGTGAAATAATGCTACCAGTTTCGGCGGCCGCATATTCGAAAACGCCGGAAAAATGCTTCCAAAACATTCTTAAAGATATTAAGGTTCATAGTTGAATTTTAATCAACCGCTTACGGTGGTTTTCCTCTTTAATTTGAAGAAAAAGGAGGAAACAACAACTATAATCGTCTTTTGTGGTTAAAAAAAATAACGTTTGATTGTTCATGTCGCTTATCAGTTGATTGTTATTTTCAGATAAAACGACACCTTACGTTACCGCGTCTTGCGTCATCCACACCAGAAGACACATGCTCAGGCTTCACAGCCGTTTCGCACCAGCGAAAAGCCATCATTGTTAGTTTCAGGTAGGCGGAATCCTTTTTCTGAAAGAACAACATGATTTCAACTATCATATAGTTGCGTGAAGAGATAATGTGATTCTAAAATTGCAGAGGCACCACAACAACTAAGCAGCTGTGGTTAGAAGGTGTTGAATCGGTGTTCAGATATAAAGTTAAAATGCCATCAGGTGGTGAGGTAATACAGTTTGAAGAAGATCCTTGTGTCTCTTTTGTTTCAGCCAAGTAAAAGCTATTGATCAGGATCAGTGAGAGCCATGCAAATAAATTGAATTAAGTGATTTAAGCCAATTTTTACAGGTTAGCAAATACTTCTTCGATGCTACCAATACATTATGGCAAAATGGTATGATGCAAGATGTCTTCGAATTGCATGGAAATCATTCCGATTACGAAATTTGGGTGAATTTTGATGATTGAACTCATTGTTTAGTCGACTGATTAGTTTTTCTCCGAACCGTTTTCCGTGAAAGCAAGTGATATCGCTGATGAAAATGTACAAACTTTAAAACAGTCTTCTATCTGCTGACACGTTTGAGCCGATGCATTAATCAAGAGGAAAATAGAGGAGAGATCAACTAATAGATCGACTAATCGCTCTGAACAGTCGAATCATTTTGCATCAACAAGCGGTTTTCGTCTCGTTCCAGGTAACTGGACATTCGCTGGGTGGAGCGATGGCTTCAATCGCCGCTGAAATGATTGCCGAATCACCAAAAATTGCGAGAGATCAAATTAAACTCGTAACGTTTGGACAACCACGAATTGGAGATGAAACATACGCTGTTCATCATGATAAAATGGCTTGTTACTTTCTATGCTTGCTTCCATCCAAGTGATAACGTATTCGCGAAAGCGATTCACAAATTGAATTGATTTACAAATTCAGTGAGCCAATTAGTCAGTTTTGATTGAACGAATGGAACTTCAATCAATTGTGCTCAGCAAAAAAAATTCGCTTTTTTGTCGAGGATTCTATTACAAATTTTCAGTTGCCGTATTCCTATCGAGTAACACACTCGAAAGACTTAGTGCCTCATTTGCCACCGCAAAAGTTCGAAAATTATCGACACCACGGTGATGAGGTATGTTTAGTGCATGATTCTTGTCACAAAAATACGTATTCACTTCACCGCTAAATCCACTTCTGAGTTGTTCATTTGCTCGATACTATTTTTTATAGATTTGGTATAATAATGCAATGACACCTGGAAGTTCGTATCAGGAGTGCACGATGCTCGAAAGCGAAGCGTGCAGTAATTCGCTATATTTTGCGATGTCGATCGCGGATCATCTCAATTATTACGATTTGGTTGCGGCTGTGTTTGGACGAGCAGAGTGTAATATGCTTTCATATAAGTCGAACTTTAAGCAGCTGATGAAGCAAATAGAAGAGGAGGATCGCATTCAACGAGTGATCTAACACTTCTTGGATTGACATAATCAGCTTTAAATAAAACGTGCAAACAAACAAAATTCTTTTATAATATGTGCATAAATTGTTTGGCAAGCACGCATGCCATTTATTTTGTGATAATAATTGTTCTGCTAGGATACTTTTATCGAATTCTTTCATGGTATCGGTTATCGTGCTATCAGTGAATTCAGATATCGAAGTCGTATAAATTTTATCAATGCGTATTCAGTCTTATTGCATGCACGAGCCAATGCAGATAGAACAACAAATGTGACTCTTTGGCTATATTATATCCAAAATCAAATTGGAAGACCCACCTCAATTAGCCATATGTGATGAAATTTTTGGGCATCTTGAAGTCCACAATGCTAATTGTGTCAGCAATAACAATTATTTTATCAATCCTAGTGATTATGTCCTAAGACAAACGGATTTGTGGGAAATAACCTCCGACTGAACTCACATCTCATCGGTGGAAAAAACCACTTCAGTGAACAATCGAAGATGGAAACTTGAATGATGAACAATATCTGTTGATTCAAATACTGATATTTTAGGCATTGATGCTCTGAATAATATTGATATCAGATAACATATTCAAAAAATATTGATATTTCTGATACACTAACTGTTGATATATAATCAATTACTTAAATATCAATATGGATGTTTCAATCATAATGTTTCAAATCTATCCGAGACCGTCAACGACATTTTAAAAACCATCAGTGGATACAAAAAACATCGTCAACAGATCAAAAAAATTTTGATGACAGAGGAACCGCATTTTGAAACTTTTTTTCAGATATTTAGAGATGAATGCTTTGTATCGAGTGTATCACCGTTAAGGTACTACATAAGTATGAGCATATGCTAGGTATGATCATGGACAAATGCTGATATCAATGTTGCAATATTAATCAGATCAATAAGATTTATTTATTTTAAATAAAAGCAAAGCAATCATATGAATTACTTTTTTACTTTTAACGCTCAAAATGTTAATTTAAAAATCATTGCTGCTTCACATGATCACAGAAAGTACTGATTCCATTATTCGATCAGTGTGCTCGATTGTATAGTAGGAAACGAAGAATTTCATGTTGTTTTATCACATATGAACAGCATTCCAAAGACTTTTTTTTTACATAATACGCAGAGAGCGTTTATGAGGAAAGATGACAAATGAAGAGAGCGAATCATAGCAGAGTCGGCCATTTTCAAAGAAGTAAGAGCAATTACCGTA
Source organism: Anisakis pegreffii (assembly GCA_035041965.1). Taxonomy (NCBI): domain Eukaryota; kingdom Metazoa; phylum Nematoda; class Chromadorea; order Rhabditida; family Anisakidae; genus Anisakis; species Anisakis pegreffii. The sequence goes on from JAPYMA010000925.1 coordinate 61,151, forward strand.
TGCTAAATATGAACATTATACGTAAATAGCGTATAAGATACTATTTTTGGAACAATAAAAGAAACAGTGCCCGAGATTACCTAAAACCAGGTTAATTGATAAGCAGCATGCCCAATCTTAATGCCGGAATGAACCGACTTTTGTCGACGTATTTTTTACTCCAACTGCCTTATTCTCATTCTCTGATCCACTTAGAGCACCAGATTACACTCGTTCAATTTCACGAACCATCAAAATGGAAACTTCAAACCAGTGTTGGGCAATAGCGCGCTATTCCGCTAGTCCGCTAATAGCGAATAGCGGAATAGCGGAATAGCGATATCGGAAGTTCGAGTGAATAGCGGAATAGCGATAGCGGGAACGGCGCTATCGCTGTTCGATAGCGAGCAACTTCCGCTATATTCCGCTATCATCCGCTATCAGTTTATTTACAGTACAGAATCTGTTACAACAACAAGCAATCATGACTTCTTCGGCGTTATATCAACGCCTGTCGACAAATCGCACGAAAATTCCTTGAAAAAGAGAGCAAAAAAGATCGTTGAAGAATGGTTAGATGGAGAACTCGAAAATAGTCTGGGGGATGCAACTTTTATGAATGACACGTGCTTCGTTAAACTGTTTATCAGGTCCACATATTGTTGGTCATACTTGTTTTAGCTACTTTATAATGTTTTCCATGCTTGTTTTAACAATACTTGTTCATCACCTATTGTTTCTACTTCAGATATTAATACCTCTAGCATGACTTCAAGTAGTTAAAAATTTCAGATATAACACAGGCATGCCTTCTGGGGCACCAGTGGAGCGCATGTTTTCGCTAGGAAAGGATATCATGCGAGCGAAGCGGTCGAGAATTTCCGATGGATTATTCAATATGTTGATGTTTATCAAAGGAAACGAGAAATTATGAGCATTTTGGGCGCTGTTTTGATGATGTTTTCGCTGTTGAACTGTTGTGTTTCATGCTGTTGTGTTTCTGTTGTTGTTTTTTTATAACATGCTGTCGACCAAATTTAATGATATGACATTCGACTCACTGATTGTGAGGTAGTTTTCGAAAGTGGCACTTTAGGAAGGAGAGGATTTTTGGTGATGATACTTCAGGAAAAAGGGGATCTTTTTGTGACAATACCCTACGAAGAACATTTTTTGATGATAATACTGTTGCGGTTTTTTGTTATGTTCCTGTTGTTTCTTCATAATGTGCTGTTGACAAAATTTATTGATATTACGTTCGATGTGCTAATATAGTTTATGTGTGTCTGCTATTGTTGTTTTTATATAACATGCTGTTGACCAAATTTATTGATATAATATTCGGTGTGCTGATATAGTTTGTATGTTTCTGTTGTTGTCGTTTTTTCACAATTTGTTGTTAACCAAACCTATTGATATGACATTCGGTTCACTAACATAGTTTTCGAAAGTGACCGATAAACTTTCGATAATGTTTTTGCTGTTAAGATGTTTTGTTGTGGCCTTTTTTAATGATGCTGTTGTTGTTTTAATGTTGTTTGTGTTCTATTGTTTTAAATTTTTTAATGTTTAAATATGTCCTATTGTCATAAAACAAAATTTATGTTCTCGTGAAAATCTACTTTCGTAATGTTTCTCATATTTAATTCAAAAATGCCTGTTGATTAATGAAAATTTTGAATCATTTAGTGGTGTAATGAGGTTTTTAAAGTAGGCGATAGCGATAGCGATAGCGGTAGCGATAGCGCTCCGCTATCGATTCGGTGGGTAATAGCGATAGCGGTAGCGGACTAGCGGAAATCTTTTCGATAGCGGAATAGCGATAGCGCGCTATCGTTCTTCGATAGCGCGCCCAACACTGCTTCAAACCATGTTAAAGTGAATGTTATGACCCATTATTTCACAGTTAAGGCCATGACTCGATTAATGCTTTTTGCAAAACTTATCGAGCTGACGAGAACAGCCGCAGCGGACCGCTCTTAAACTGTATAAGTGTTCAAAAGCAAGCAGATGATCGACCATAACATCAGTAGTGGTTATAATGAACACGTGAATCAGTATTGTTAATTTAAAGAAAATCAAAATATTCTCACTCTTAAGACTAGAACATGCAATTACTAAAATGGTTTCCTTCAAGAACGAAAAGATTGTCATTGACAACATATTATGCTTGCCTCAGAATTGATCAATATAGCATCAGCAAATTATGGTGTTAGCGATAAGATTCGATCGTAAAGGCGGTCTGAATACTGTTATTCCAATAGTTCGGTGATAACTTGAGAAAAATAGTCAAACTTCTACATCAAAGCATTTCTCGTCAGTATAATTCATATTTTGCTTGCAGCCTGGTATTTCCTCTATCTAAACAGAACATCAATTTGCATGGTTATAGACAGGCTATGATTATCGGAAGATAGCACTCCTTACACTGACCGCTATAGCGAGGCGTTGTTGATTAACGCTAAAATCAGATGCAATTTTGCGCTCTAGCTGAATTTTGTAGTCATGGAACACACCTTCGCAAATTCATGTGGGTCTTTGCGTTCACTGCCGACAATATACACAAAGCCAAAAATTGAAAAGTGAAAAAAGAACTAAAATACCCTAGTAGAATAGGGTGAATCTATTTAAAACAAGGAACTTGTCCGCTGTCGCTGACTTGCTGTAGGTAACATTTTTCACTCGTAGAATCTCATTTATTTCAGCTGATTTAAATTTGTGACTTCATTATTGGCCAAGTGAAGTGAGTAAAAAATCTGGCTATTGAATGGTATGATAAGCCAAAGCAGAATCATTACATAAAATATGATGAAAAAACACTTTAAAGAAGTTTCTTTATTATCAAGAATAATCAGACAATTCTCTTCAGATAACGGTAATACACAGATCGAGTTGAAATTAGCAAAAGAAAGATAAACTTGCAACAAGATGCGTTTTGTTCATGAATTCAGAATTGCTTCCCTTAATGATTCGGCTATACACCATCCTTTATCCGGGTTCTCAACGCTAGCCACGCACCGCTCATCCCAAGCACAACCAGGCTGTAACAAGCAGTGTTTTTGATTGAACTTTTGATACACTTCACCATACCGTATGGATCAAAAATTTGAGAAAAAATGCGTAAAAATCATCTCAAAAATAAGGATCAAAGATTTTTCCAAACATGGATAACCGACGAATATCTAGGAACAGATTAGCAAAGAAAAAGCCGAACCTTAATTGCATCCGGAAGACAAGAGGTGATGCTCAAACGGTCTTTTACTTCTGGAACGCCTACTTTTTGATAATAGGCTGTCGGATCTGGATGATTCAATGACTTTGGATGGTACTGTTGGGGGTCCACTGCATACGGTGAATTTGTCGTTTCACTCTCTGGTTCAGCTGCAACTATTCACAAAATTGCGCAAATGATCTTTACGATCACAAATATATACTGAATAGATAATCAAAGCGAATGTCCATGCAAAAATTCTCCTTCCTTCCTTTTTGAAGAAGAAAAGAACTCGACAAGAACTTCTCTGTTGAAAAAGACATGCAAACAGAAAGAATACCTATCAAAATCAAACACTCAAGTTCAGTACCTGCATCAGTTTTTATTTCAAACGTTTCAATGGCAGTCGAATCAAATCTATCATTATCCAACTGTGGAATAATTTTCACGAAATAGCGCGTTGATGGTCGTAAATTCTTTAGCACCACCGTATGCTTCAATACAAGAACAAATGCATAAATGAATGAATAAAGAGTCATTTTCTAGTTCATATCAAAATTATGAACTGATTGCAAAAACATAACAATCCAACTCAATACTGCAAATAATAATGATTGTAATCAAAACAATAGCAAGCATGTTGATAGCAATAACAAGAACGATGAAATCATGAAACTTGCTGCATCATCATAAACAGCAATAAAACGCTCGAGCATGGATTAAAATCACCAACTTGTTGTGGATCGGACACATCAACTCTCGACCAGTATTCCATGCCCAGGTCATTTCTGTCTGTGTAAAGAACCGTTGAACTGGTGACCGAATTGCTGATGGCGTTTGGATAAGTCCATGAGACACGTACCTGACCAGGACCAATATTGCGATATGCCAGTGAATTTGGCTCTCGTATTTCCACTGCATCCTCTGTGCGATCTGAACAACCAAAGAAAATACCGTGATCGTTATACTCTTCAGAGTAATCATCATCATGATGTTGTTCATTACTGCAGTCGATTGTGATTTCATGAAAAACTATTGTACATGACACGCTCACTTCAAACTGATTCAGATGGATTCTCATTCTTTTCAAACGTGTTCTATTCACTCTCATAGCTGTTACATGCGAATACCGTTCTCTTGATGAGTTTTTCTCATTCACTTCGTATCATTTCACTTCACAGTTCGAATCAATTTCTTATTCTGTAGCATACACTATGTACTGGATACGTTGACGAGTGTTAACAGCCGAAATCAACAACACAGCAATCGAATATTATTGCCCAACAACGTTCGACAATCAAATGATCAATTATAGAGTGTATTTGATGGAATGAGAATTTGACTTTAATTGTTGAGTGAAATGAATGAGAAATTAGCAAAAGAGAACACTTCTGGTGATAAAAGCTATGAGAGTGATTGTAACAGCAAGAAAAGAATAAAAACCCTGTTAGGTCCGGACGAGCTAACGATACTTAGAAAATAGGAGAATGAAGAGTGTTGCCATCAACTGACCACATTAACATACCCGAATTGAAAAACACCATAACAACCGTGTTCTATCATCAAATAATAACTGCACGAAGTACTAATTTCCCAACCTCCTCCATTGCCCCTTGACACCTCCAAACTACCCAAAAAAGGTAATTTCAGCCCCTATGAGAACCACTGCATTAATGGAATGAACAATCCACCAAATGAAAACAAACATTCACTCACCCATCGTGCGAAATCTGTAGATACTTGGTGCACGTATCACGCTTCCATCCAACTTTCTAACATTCACACGTACATAATAAGTGGTGGCCGTTTTTAGATCTGGGAGTGATAACGATCCCTCTTGATTGTCGATTTGAATGTGACGCCATTCAGAATCCGGAAGATCCTTATCTTCAGTCAAATATACATCATAACCACTCACCAAGTAAGTCGGTATGTGCCTTTAAAGAAAGAATACTACAAGGATTTATTCGCCATGTCAGATTAAAAAAGGCATAAATCAAATGCTAATGTGAACAAACGAATGCGACTGACTCTGGATTGATTAGCTTAAAATAAATTCGTTGTTTGTTTGGTTGTATTATGAAAACAATTTCTTATAATATGTACTAAATCAAATGATGTGATAATTTCACACTTCTTAACAGAACTGCTAGAAATATTACAAATTATGGATAAAGAAAGAGGAAGTCGGCTTGGAAATAAAGTTGATGAAAACGAGGTGCATGATATGTGGTCAAGCGTAGAGAGTACAGATGACTGTATCACATCAGGGAATAGAGCTTATGGAACAGTATATTTATCTAGGGCAGGAGATAAACATGAAGCAGATTTCGGTGGAAAATTAACAAAGTGATCAAGGTGGCATGGTTTTCATAATTTTAACACATCAAATCGTGAGAAAGTGGAACGCTTTTATGCTTTAATCAATAGCATTTGATTGACATATGATAATGATGCTTATCAACAAGTGAATGTGTTAGGCACTTCTCTTCAGTCAGTGCAAACAAAGTGAAATAATTGAATACTTACGGTTCCAGTATCCATTGTAGTCTGACCAAATTCGCTTCATGTGAGTAGATTACATCCACTTTGCTGATTGGATTCGCAACGACTGCAAACAAATCAATCGAACAGCTTTCAAATTCACAAATTTAGTGCAAACTAAAGAATTTTTGCCATCGCACCAAGACCTTTCATCAGTTGATCTCTTGCAAAAATCAGTGACCGCTTCACCATCACTAACCAATCAGTGTTATTGTACGTGGCTTTTCAGAGAGCTAATCAAATGTTCATGAGTCATTGATAACAATACTAATATCACAACAATAGCAACAATAATACAATAATAGAAATATGATACTAATATAATAGTAAAAGGTGAACGAATGAATCCAAAAAAAAAAACCATGCAACCTGTCAATAATTCAACTAACCTTCTGGGGTTTTGAATTTGAATTGGCCACTCTCAGTGGCGAGGTCGTTTTGCAGAATCGTTCTGATTTTCAACAAGTACTCCGTGTCACTAAAAAACAATCTTCGATAAACATTCGTACCAAACGTTCCACATAAAATTTTTTCTGAATTTTAATTTACAAAAGAATAAGGCCTGGTTGATTATGCTCGTCGATATGACAGATTCGACCTTTGAAGAACAACAACAACAATAAACCTCTTCAAATTGGTCAACGTTGCCATCGGCTTCTGTCCACTAAACTGTAGTCTTGACCAGTGACCGGAACCTGCCTCTGAGTACTGGACATCGTAAGCTGTAAAAGTAGGACGAATTTAGAGTTGAGAATCGGTTGACATAATTTTCCGCTGCATCATTCAGATGTTCGTTTCGATCTCATCAAAAACTGATTCAGACGTTCAGAAATGTGTTAGTGGTCGAAAAAAATCAGAAATCGCTTTCTGGTTTAGATTTAAACGATTCAAGTGATTTATATTTATCAGAGTTTTCTCTCTACAGAGAAATGTAATTATCAGAGTTTTCTCTCTACAGAGAAATGTAATTATCGGAGTTTTCTCTCGCAAGTTTCAAAGAGTGATTCGAATGCTGAGTTAATGATAATAAGAAATTTTAACTCAGAGGCAAATTGGTCACCAGTGAATAAATGTAAAATATAACAGACTTACATTTGATTTTACGCTGAATATGTGAAGGCACTTCCCACGTAAGATTTACCACTCCGTGACCACCACTTTTGAAATGACTACTAATCACCAAATTACCCACTTCGAAATACTCATCTTCTAAATGTATTTTCAAACTCTTCATATGATTTTCGAACGAAAATACTTCGCTGTGTGCTTCACAATGAGTGTAAATCATAATTTTTCATTAACAACTCTAAATCGAAGAAGCCATCAACGCAATCAATAAACAACTGGTTACCTCGAGGCATTGTTATTTCAACGATCGCTGCCGTACTCGATATTCGCTCTGGACTGGTTGCTGTTCGTATTGTCATCTCGTACCGTTCTCCAGGCATTAGATTTCCCAACGCAAAATTATTCGCTTCAATCTTGATCTACAGATTGTTGTCAAACTAAGGATATCATAACGAAGTAATTCGTATTTCCTCCGTTTCATCCTCCCACCTACCACCCCCCCCTGCTCTCCCCATCATAAATAAAGGAAGAATCTTTTGGTCGCTTTGCCATAACCTTCAATCAATAGCGAAATCATCTGATTACTAATCCTAGGAAATCGCTATTCCTCCTCAATAAATTGACGGAATCGCAAGATACGCACATCAATATTGTCATATTTACCTGTTGTCTAAGGAGCATGCCACCAATTTCAGACGTTAATTGCTTCACGTTAACAATATAATAAAGAGCTGTAAAAGTTGAACACATTGAACATGAAATAAGCAATCTTCTTGTTAGCTGATAGAATCACTATATCATTTCACTTTAACTTAGTAATATATCATTACCAAATAGTTTTATGTTCTATTGAAGATTTCAAAAAGTCGTGTTAAGATTAAGGTTCCAAAAAGAAAGGATAGATGAAGTGTGCCTGAAGGAGTAGGCTAACGATAAGTGAATTTTTAAAGTAAGACTGGCACGAAGACTAAGGAAGGAGTAGAGTTGTAGTTGGCGATATTTTTAAAATTATTTGTTAGTTTGAGCAAGAAGGACAAAGAAAATTCAGAAGGCCTCGTGCATCTAGCAAACTTGGTTTGGAGAGAAGTAGATGAATCAACCACGACGACCTTCGACATTTTCTTTGCTTGGTGTCCATTCCAATCGTGCACTTGATGGACTCAGAATACTTGCTGTAAAATCGAGTGGCGGTAGCAAGTCGTCATCGTCCACATAAACGTCACCAATGAGAACGCGTTTCGTCACTGTGATCAACAACGATTGACTCCAATCGGCCACTAACTCAGCGCCGCGTTCTATTTTCACCTTAAAAAAGCGCACATCTTATCAATGCGCTTGGCTATGTGCAAAAAAACGATCTCGTTTTCAGTTTACACACTATCAAATTCAACAAAACTTCAAAGAGTTATCACAAGAAAACTTGTGATGATGTATTATTCTATCATAATGTCAACTTTGAAAAGTTCGAACTTTGATCAGTCCAAATGTAATGAATGGCTCGAATTTTTCCATTGATAAGTTATCTTATTGACTAATGCATACGATTAGTAAATTACCCATAAAGAGAATCTTTAAAAAACAAAATATATTCCCTAGTTTAACAAAACGCACACCAACCTGGACTTGTAGTTCATCGCCATTCCGTAATTCAGCCAGATTCAAACGTGCCTGATTATCGGTTGTTCGAACATACTTCCATGTTGAATCATCTGATTGCCTGTTCGTTAATCTATATCGTACCGTGTAAGTCACACCTGAACGTAACACATAGTTGATGCTGCCGAATTTTCACAAAAGCAATCAAGACCATTTACTGGTATAACTTCCGGCGACTGCATTTCCCGCTAAAAGTTTGCTGATAAGTGAAAAACGGATGAACTCACTATCTGCGATGCCTTCAGATGACCACTCAACAAAAATTGTGTCTAGCTGATTGTCGAAACGAGCACGTAAATTACGAATAGCTTGTTGTTGTTGTTGTTGTTGTTGTTGTTGTTGCTGTTGCTGGTGATGATTATGCTGAGGGTGCGATGAAACGACGAAAATATTTTGGAAAATGATAGCAGTTAGCAACAACTCAAGATTGAACGACGTTATTGACTTAGCAATGTTCCACATGCCATCAATTTGCACACCTTACCTCTCACCAGATAAAGTAATAATGTTCTAAAACACTTCTCAATAAAAGCAATCACCTCACCTATACTTTAAGATGTATGTACATATATTATCACTAAATTCAATATGGCTGCCTGCTGTATTCATTTCCTTGGCTATCTGTATTGTAAGTAGTGCATATTAATTTCATTATTATTATGATTATTATTATTAATATTATTATTATTATTATTATTATTATTATTATTATTACTATTAGTATTAATATTATTATTGCGATTATTATTAATATTATTATTGTTATTATTATTATCACCAGTTTTATTAGTTTATGGCTAACCGTTTGCATGAAACGACTGATAAGATGATGCACGACACACACACAAACCCATCGTATTTACAGATATTCATTTATAAATTTAGTATAGTGATATTTTCATATGCGTGCTGCTATCTGTATGTGCATATATTCGTTTGTTCAAATTAAATTTATCACTCGCTCTGTTGTTCACCTTTAGAAAAGAGAGCAACGAAATTTGTTGGCTGCTAACAAAACCACCGAAGTTGAATAAACCCAAAATCTATCGTAATCAATCATGACTGCAACCATTAATACTAACATAAACAAACCACTACATTTAATCAGTTCTATAAAATGATCAATGAATAAGTTTATACCTATGAACTTGTATAGATACAAAGGAAAAGAAATTTTCAAATGTTGATTTTTCTTCATATTTTGATGATTTTGTAAAGCTACCGCATCTGCGTATAGCCAAAATCCAGCTTTAAGCTTCCAGTATTAAGATCAACTATAAATCTTTCGCTGAAGGCAAGATGGGAATAGGCAAGAATTTCCAACAAAACGACATATGAACAAATTCTTGCGCAAAAAAGGGAGTAATTTTCGATACTCCAACTAGTGAGTATCCTTCACTCATTGAGAATATGTGAACATCTTATTACCCTTACTTTCTTTTTCTTAATCTTTTACGTGACTAAATCATATTCCATTCACCGAATCATATCATTCCTCATTTAGCTTCCTAACATCAGTGCACTCAGTATGATCATCCTACTTTATCTTTATGCATTGAATTGGCATCGATAGGCTGATAGTACCTTTACGATAATCACGATACAATTACAATAGAATTATTTTTCACAATTTTAGCAAAATTTTTTCAAATCATTTCATGCACTTTTTATCACATTTGAATTTTACAATGTAATACAATAATAATTTTAAAATGGTTACAATAATGATTGTTATCTGACCACGACTTCATCTCGAAGGTAGAGTTGCGATCAGGTGAGTAGTTGCTCGATACTTTTATTGTTTCTGCTCGTTATTTGTCCAGAATAGTTGACATGTCCTGGTTGTTGTGTTGTTTGATTGTGAGTAATTTTTGGTAGGGTTTTGTTTTTTATCATTTACCATTTTCTTGGTCATGGAATTAAGGCCACTTTCTATCAGTTTTGAGAGATCCTATCAGAAGTAGAGGTTTTTTATTTGTTTACGATATCAAATTCTTTGAGGTTGTGTGATTGCATGTGCTATAACCCTTTGAATTAGTTTCTTTTGAATCATCTATTCATCCCCTAATCTGTCTGTTTATTTTAATCTTTTCAGTTTCTCTTTATTAATTCACTCCAAATGAACTAAGCCACTGAGCGTATATTATATGGTCTGGATATACAAATATTGAACAGATGAAGATTCTTACTCATAAATCACTTTACGACTAATTTGATACGGTTGAATGAAAGAGTAGAGTCGCTTATTCATCCATTGCAAACGAAATTTCGTTGTTGTTCATGCTTACTGCTGCTATTCCAAAATCATCAGCATCACATTTCTGTCCGGTTGCATTCGTTATGAGCTTAAAATTACTTGATATTTCATTGTTGATATTAGTTGGACCAGTTAAAAAACACACGTACTTATGGCACAATCCATTTATGTATATAAGGCGGAAGGAAAAGTGCAAAACAACTTAGGCAAATATTTACGTGTACGCATATTCAAAATTGCGTCTTTCCGTAAATGCCAGTGCTACGTAATCGTTGATAAACGCTCCGTTCATTGTTTCTCTGCTTCCTTCTATTTTCTCAATCGTTCCGCTTCAAATCCATTCATTCGGAAAGCGTCAAATTATTTTTCTGGAAGTGACATAACAGCGGATAGCAATCATTTTCAACCAACCATTCACCCAACCCTCTATCCTTTTTCACATGTGCTGCTTCGCTCAGTATTATTTGTTATAATCGTCGTCCTTTTTTGAAAATAATTCAGTGTGTTTAAAAAAAGTCTGTCATGTTTCTATTCGAAACAAATGCGTGTAGATTAATTACGCGAAATGTGATAAATTTCAATAAACAACTTGTTGGTCATAACACCGGGCTAACTGGTGGTAATGGACATCATTGGTGTGCATCCAACAGTAGCAGCAGTATTAGATACACAGTTCTGGAACTCATCCTCATCAGCTAAATTACTAAACAATTTTTCGAACATTTTATCGCTCACTGAAGCTGATCTAAAATATATCATTTGCTGATGTGATCGACCACACACGAAATGTAATAGTTTCTTTGCTTTATTGTAATCAGTCAATCAGTTTGTTACATGGGATTTATGTGATCAGTTTGTTGATGGTAGTGCGACAGTTTTTTTTTTTGTTGTTGTGCTTTTTGTTTGATTTGTTTGATTGTTTCACATATGTGGCTATCAGTGGCATAGCCAAGATTTTTTTTGCGAAGAAGGCGCATAATGGTTTGGTCCAAAAAATAGACGAATTTTGGGTGAACTTTTTTTACGTTTAGTTTTCTTCGTTCATCATCACCTTCCCCTTGCCCTTTCCCTTCTTGTTCCCAGTTCTTTCTCCTTTGCCCTTCCTTTCTCATTGTCCTTCCCACTTCCTTTTCCTTTTTCTTTTACCCACAAGGAGGGGGCGCACGCCCCCCCCTACGTTCTCCTCCTCTTGTCTCGACCACTGGTTCCTATGCACCTACTATTCGATTCATTGATTGTTCACTAACGATAAATGAGAAAACTTGAGAATATTTGCGTGTGATGGAATATTCGCAGAAAAAGTGAACTGTATGTAATACATAAGTAAAAGCCATCACTTCAACACGACGCGTTTGCTGTTGTTATTGTTTCATGTAAAAAGAACGGTGCATGTCAGTGAAAATTCGTTTCGAAAAATGATACAGAAAGTTGGTTTATTTAAATAAAACGATTGAATAAAAACGTAAAGAAATTGAAAGTTAGCAGAACGATGTTATAGTGATTATTATCTTCAACAATCCAACAAAGCATCCACATCAACAACAGCAATAATTTTTCAATTATAACTTCTAAACTCTTAATGAGCATTTTAATTTTCTTTAGAATCTATTCCTATAAATGAGAAATGACGCGGTGTTTGAAGGGGCAGTTAAAGACAGCATCTAATTAAAGTAGGTTAATATGCGCATTTGAAGATGAATATTCAGTTCTAAGAAAGTTAATGATCATGATTATGACTATGGTGATACAGATGATGATGATGGCACTCAGATAAAATTATTTCAATTGGTATATACATATACTGAGACGTATAGCAGTAGTAGGTGTGTGTGTGTGAGTGTGTTCGTTGTAATTAAAATAATCGATTTGAAATATTTTTTCATAGCAACTCGTATTTTTGAATAATAATTACATGCTATCATCCTTATATCATGAGGTCGTTAAGTTCTTATTAGGTGATGAATGACATAATTCTGATGTTGATCTCTCATGAGATACTCCTCAATTCTTCTGTCAGCATCAATTCCACCAACCTAATTTGCTTCATATTTATTTTAGCACTCCTTCTCATCACATCAATAATTTCATCGGGGTTACTTTCATGGATTTCATATGATATTGGTATACCATTGATTTTCCATCGAAATGAACCCGTAACATAACAATTACTAGTTCAGTTTTTTACCTACTAACCAGTGACTGATACTGGCTCTGATTCCGCTTGCAGGGTACGAATACTGACTGGAAACCGACAGCATATCATTATCATCGATGTTATCGAGATAAAATGACTTGGTCCAATGCTAACCACACCTACGTGATTTTGGTATGATCATTGTTTTGCCGATCGCTTTGCAGCAATCTCACATATTTGCTCTGATAAAATTCGCCCGCCTCCTTTTGTCCCGTTCTTGCCTCTGTATGAATAGTGATCAAAATCCAACTAAAGTCATGACGCGCTCATTTGATATTCACTTCTGCTCAAGTTAGACGATAATAAATAAGGTATTTCATAAACAATTTGCTCATATCGTTATCGGATTAACGAGCAATATGCGAGATGTGAAATAATTAGGTTGTTTACTCAATTTTAAACTGGGGTTAATCAGCTGGATGCGCGAATATGTAAGTACACAGATATCCACGTAATGTTATGTAGTCATTTATAATGTTGTGATAATTTCCATGCTCAACTGCTACTTATCAACAGCATCACTATATCAACATCATTGTGATTAGCTATAACTATCTCATTCATCATTAACTACCCCATACATCACTTCGCATACGCATAACTTTTCAGTAACACTTCGTATAAAGTTATTATTCCCATCAGATTAATTTATTCAATTAATTTTACATACTGATGAATTGCCCACACAGCATTCCAGCCATATTTTCTTCAGGCTTTCATTCCAAGTGTTGCAGTTGACTGCGATACATTTTTCAAAATTTCAACAAGATGTTTCGCTTTCACGTTAAACTCCTCATACGTACTCGACTTTTTTCGCTGAAATCCTAGAGGTATAATGCGCGCTTATAGGACTCACTTGTCAACAATCCTTCGAGAGATCGATTCGTTTAAACTGCTTCTACTGTCGTTGACAGCCAACATGAACGTCCTAAAATTCAAATTCAGAATGTACGATTCAATGAAGTTCTCATCGTCACTCATAATACTAACTCGAGCTTTCCAGGTTAGTCTTGACTTTTCAGATTCGTGCGCTCTTCTCAATAATCATTTCAGGTCTTGGAGTGAGCTTGAATTTGATTCAAATGAATGTCTTCGATACTAGCTGTCACGATTAATAACAACAAGCCGTTCGACAATGACTCTTAGTGCTTTCGATAAGAAACAAAATTAGCGGATATAAATTGCTCGCTATAATAATCCTGACCGAATGAATGGTATTAATCGCAAACGGATAAATGAATTACATACTCACATACACTTCTTTCCACATTCAATAATTTCCCTCCATAAATAATAAATAAGTCTGTTGCCATATATAATATTTGTATTCCATCCAATTAACGAATAACCTGAATGGATGCTTTCGTCACAAATTCTCATTTTTATCGTCACCAAGCGAACTACGATAGCCGCGAGCAAGCGATATCTTAACCAAACATCGTGTCAACAAATCAATGGACTGCTGACTAAAGTGCGATCTCATCGTTTTACTTGCATAGTCAAAATCTTTAAGATAACATATTGAACATTGTTTATTTCATCTTTACGCCGCCGTTCCATTTCACATTTTCTGTATCGTTTGTGATAAACTGTTCCGTGTTCGTTTATGAATTCCGATTCAGCCACTAGCACATTATTCATTCATATTTCTTTTTTGACATTCTCAGTTTTATGATGTCGGATTGCCACTGTTTGACGACGCCAACAAAAAGCAACTTTTGTTTTACGGGCTCGAAACTGGCACGAAACGTTTTCGGCTGGTTTTTAAACGGTCACTCATAGCCAAGTTAATCAACATCACGATTTGACATGCTCTAGAAGAGAACTAATGAAATCGAAATTTGCAAAGATGGAAGTGAAATAATCATTTCTTTATCACCTAAATGTAAGCGTATCACTTGATCATTTGCATCACTTTAAACAAACATTTGCAAGTGCGAGGGAGTGCGGAAAAACGTATTGAATTCTATGAAAATTTTACTTTAAGAAGACAGTTGAACTCTTTTGAGAAATCGAATGAAATTCGTTTGGTTCATTGCTGTTCAGTTTGTGAGCATTCATCAATTTTGTTGTGGAAGTTTGTTCAAATCAAATTTCTTCACTTCAGGAAAACGCCGAAATGCAAATACACAACGTACAGATGCAAATTGGCATATGAACGTTGAGCAATAGGCACTCATAATTTTATCAATATTTTTTATGAATAAAACTTATAATCATAATTTATAATCATAGTTATAAATAATATAATCATAATTTATGTATATATATATATATATATATATATATGTATATATATATTTATATGTATAATCATAATTTATCAATATTTATTATGAATAAAAGCCTCTCTAATTACTGTAATTGTCTCTGAATGTTCCGTTTTGTTTTTTTTTCGTTCATCCAACAATGGAATTAGCAGCATCATTCATACCTGATACCAATATGAAACAAAACAACTCCATTCCTTCCTCTGATGACCACCAAAAAATTACATTTCCCTATCGCTGTATGCTTCCACATCGGACTAACGAGCAAGGTAGCTCTTTTCGAATCAACTAATTCGTTTCGTAATCGTCGAGAAGAGACAGTAAATAAATTCCAAAAAAAATTGATGATTGCAAGCTTATTCATTGAATATTAATTCGCTGATCAGTATCTCGTCGCTGGTATTACCTATTGATATGACGGTAAATTCAGAAATTTTACACCTCAATAATAGAGATTTTTCAACATTCTATTTGATCATAATCTTATTTGATTTTTGTGCATCAGGCATTGATGAGAAGAGCGAAAGATATCATCGAGTTCTGCATTGATGTGATATTCCCTAATAGGTTACTTGCTTCTTTGATTGTATTTCAAGCCACACATATCTCCTCACTGACTATTGTAAATGACGTGAGTAAAGAATAATTATTTCAGTATGTTGGTTCCTCCTCTAATATAATATTGAGGAAATGATGAATTTTTATTTAGTAACTTATGAAAAAGCATTTCAGATTGATTTTTTAGAGTAGAATTGAGTCAATCGATGCTGACTAACAGTTCTCATGTTTGATTGAGCAGACAAACCAAAAAAATCAAAGCACAATTCAAAAACGTTCCTCAAGAATATGATATCCATCTATCACGTAACGGTGTACTCAATGAAATTATTCTTGTAATACTAATGATGTCAATAGTAAAATTAATTTTCATCCTCGAGCAATATATGCAATTTAAATTATAATCATCGGCTACTACTAAACAGCTAAACTAACAACCAACCGATCGTTTTGAGATGAACACACCCCAGTCCTGTGTGATACATTCACCGCTATCCTTTCCAATTTTTGTTGACGTTCCAAGTTATGCATCGAACTCAACCCACTTTGATGTTTTTTCAGATGTTATTCCTTCAAGTCTATCGATCGAATCTACATCAGCTGAACAATGAATTCTTTGCCGGTTGGTTTGAAGTGAATGAATGCGCTGCTGAAGTTCATTCCATTTTCTTCACGCACTTCCTTTTTCCTGTCTTATCATCTCTTCAATAACTTTTCTTCTTTCTACGAAAAAATCTCTGTGAATTAACGATAACACAATATTTCTAATTCCATATTGAAGGCGATATCTTCTTTCATCAGTAAATCGATTATTCTTTCTAATTTATTCGACCCTTCCCATTACTATCAATTGTAATCTGTCCTCTTCAGCACATTCATTATCTTCTTTTCATAACTGAAGGCGAGCAGCTTTACCCAAACTAAATCTGTAGCATCCGTCTGCACATCATACAAGTCATGATGCTTAGGCCTGTAAACAGGTACACGCAAAGATTGACATGAGCACAGTTTCTTCTCCCTCTCACCATCGTGCTATGCGGGCGGAGACCTCCGCTGGGACAGAGTTCTCAAGCAAATTTTTGGACCAAGATCGCCCGCCGTGAGCGGAATCCCTCGATTCTGCCAAACCTGGTTGTCCAAAACAGACCGGAGGCCAAATTTTGTGAGAATGAATCGTACAATGGGAAATTTTTAATTGTATACACATCTATGCATACTATATGCGCGTAAGTTTGTGCAAGAGCACAATTATTATTTTGTTTATTTGAATGGATGCCATTCGAATAACAATTATTTATTTCAGCAGGCACGCATTCATCTCTAAATGATTCTCGTATTCTTGAGTAGCCGTTTCAAAAATCTAATTGCTCTTTGATTTTTATTTATTTCACTTCTAACTTTTGCCATCTCATCTCTGCTCACATTTCATTCATTCAGTACAAGAAAGCATATTTTTGCTGCATTCATTTAATTGTCCACATCAGTAATGAGATCAAATAACTACTACTAATTCAAAAATTAAGCTGGCTAAATATGAAATATTTCAGTTTGATGCTATTATTATTATTATTACTATTATTATTATTATTATTATTATTATTATTGTTATTAGTAGTAGTAGTAGTAGTAGTATTCATAATAGTAATAATAATAATAATAATAATAATAATAATAATAACAATAATAATAATAGTAATAATAATATTTTAATATTTTTGTTATTATTATTCATAACAATAATAATAATATTAATATTTCAATAATAATAATAATGTTTTAATAATAATATTTTAACAATAATAATAAAAATAATATTTTAACATAATAATAATATTTTTATCATTCACTTATTTTGAACGCTTGAAATTCTTCGCAGACTTTTACTTTTTTCCTATCAAACGTCGAAAGCCGCAGAGCTTCCATCAGATGTGATTCGTACTGCGCATATTACTTTTGGTAGCGCCACTGCCAGTTCAGCCAACTTATTCTTCAGCAGCCACCAAATTATTCATCCGTTACGGCTTTCGACTGGCATTTATGACTACCCGCTTCTAATCGCTTGTGGCTTCGTTGAAAGCCTCAAATGGAACAAGAAATTTCTACATCAAGTTCAAGTCATTGAATGATTTTCATCTATTTCAATAGATCATAGACCGTCGGTGAATTCACCCGTCAAAACGTTTGATCTACACTCTAATCAAAATCAGTCAAAATCTGATTTTTTTCCACTGTTTTTTTTAAAATTAGCATTAACGAACGAATGAAAATAAACAATTCGATCAACTAAGAAAATCTCGTAAATTTATCTGTTTAATGGATAATATCACGAAGCGATCAACGAAAGCAATTCTCGTTAGAATGACCGTGTTTGCTGATGTTTCGTTAGAACTTGTCGCAATAGATTTTTTCATTGTTGGCCTAATATTGAAGTCGAACTATATATGTGCCCAGCGTTATCACACCATCATTACTTGTTAGTGGTTCTTAAAATAGCAATGAGTGATTTTCGCAAGGATTCGTTTAATTATTTGGCCAATCATTCAATTCTTATCGCAATCACATTCGAAATTCCCTTAAATTTTTTCATATTCTTTCATGAGCAATGATAATTGTTTTCAATTCTGTGAACACTGCTACCACCGCCTTTATTTGAATTGTTCACGCAAACTATATGGAAGTTCAAGCCAGTACGTTTAATTTTCGTTCACCTCTTCAATTCACAAAAACAACTGGTCTTATTATTGAAATCGTTGCAAGTGATTTCTTATGCCTGTAGACATTTGTTTTGTTTCGTATATTTACAGATTATGACTAATATTCTGTGGATTGTATGAAGTTGATAATACTGATGAGCAACGTTCGTACTGTTATGATTTTATGCAAAGGATTCGAAGTGATCGCATTCATTGATGCTCTATGAAACATCTGATTTATGTTCTCATCGTTCAAGATGTCAAATTATCATATGATCATTGTTGATGTTAAGCCACCTGCTTACTGAGCAATCATAAACAAAAACAATTTTATTTGTATCGAGATAAATTAATGTGTCTATGTGCTGAATAGATTTTAATGATCAATGAAGCACAGCTTTATGGATAGCGCATAAAATCCACGTTCATTTCATCTGCTCCCATTCGAACCTAGGCTCACTCTTAGCGTTATATTGACGAGAGTAAAACTCTGATTTTAATTATTATTTTGTCACAATAATGAATGCTTTTTATGCGCGACGTTCCAAAGATGCCACAAAAATTGTGTCGCCAAAAAACTCAATTTGTCTGTTTTCAAGGGAGAAAGAGAGTGTGAAAAAAATTCGTGAAGAAGAATTTCCTATAGAATAATAGGAATCTCTGTGAGTAACAACAACAACAACAACAACGGTTCTGTTCACTGATTGCTTGCGATCGTTCTGTGTCGTTTCTTGACCGCAGTAGCATTTGACTCCTCAACAGCAAAGCGAAAACGTCCAATTGGTTCAGAATCAGAATTAGAATCAATTCTGCTGCAAAAATGCTCAGCAATGGCGGTGATGACATGTTCGCTAATGAAACAATGCAAACAATCGAACAGATGGATCTAACACATAGTGTATCCGAGAAAGTTGAAATGATTTACCAGATTATTTTCTTCATCGTTGGTACACCACTTAATATCGTCGCACTCATTCAATCCACAAGGTTTTTTTTCTCTCATTTCAGTTTTGTATTTTCTATGTTTCTTCTACCCCTCCAGGCTATCACTATCACCATTGTCATCAACGACACCCTTCATCAAAATAACTACCAGAAAAGGCATGTCGAACAGACAATATTTCCGCCCCAAATTTACATCTATCATTCACCTCATCCACTCACTGATCCCACTATTCATCCATGAAACTGGCTGTTGAATAAAGTGATGCAAAATTTTCGAATACTAAGGCTATGTCGTCGTTCGAGAGATGGTGCTGAACGACTCGTAAAAATGAGTCAACAATTACTGATTGCACATTTGCTCGTCTTATGTATTTATTGTGTTTGGCGAACGCATTGGTTTTTGAATATTGTTTGGACTCAAGGTGATATTTTATGTAAGATTTATTCGGTTGTTAGTGCATTGCCATTTCATTTATGGTCGAATATGGTGGCTGCTATTGGTGTGGATATGCTATGCTGCATAACGTTAGTTCATCAAAGAATTATAACTTTTACGCACTTTGCATTGTGTTCCACTCTGCCATGCATAACAAACCATTGTGTCATTACCGAAAAACCACTAGCCTTTTCATTGTTCATTGCGATTTTGCGTTCGCATAAATGCTCACTTGCAGTTCTCCGTTGAGCAGTTATCGTACGAGCTCAACGCGTGTCACATGGCTAATCGCAATTTCATGGCTTGCTGCGCTGCTTTGCTCCATTCCAATGGCCATTTTCAGAGGTATGCTAGTTTGCAGTCTTCTTCAACGTATTCCTTTTGAATTTCACTTTGCTAGCAACCATTTCTTCACTGTTCTCCTTTCCAAGATAGCGATCGTAGATGTTAACGTTTCGAATGCAATCAGCATCGTTTGATGAAACTGTTCCACAATCTATTTGTTCAGGTTCCATTCGAATTCCTGGTTCTAACTTCGAACAATGTTATCCAGTGATTGATCGCTACAGTGAGAAGGTGACTATTTCACTTGATTTGGAATTTTATTTACGCTAATTATATTATCGATACTCTTTAAAAACTATTATCCACTTGTGCAGAATGCTTCCTGATTAACTGTTGAGTGGTATCAGAGCAGAAAGGATAATAATTGACAGAATAATATCTTTTATTCTAGGTACTGTTCTTGTTTAATGTTTTCCATGTGATCACGACGTTCTATGTACCGCTCACAATTGTTATCGTATGCTACACTCTAATCGGGTTCTCACTTCGTCGTCAAATGAGCATTCAAAGAAGTGTTCATGATGAAAAGAGACATGCTTTAATGTGTGCAACACGAATGCGTTTTGTACGAGCATCGGTTGCTATCATTGCTACCTTCTTACTTACCTGGATGCCATATCAGGTTCGTACATTTTATAATTTCGGCTGACATTAATCATAATAAGATCAATTACAGATACTCGCACTGCTGCGTGTTCTATGTGCACATGGTTCTAAATGTGAACAAATTGCGTCCAAGCTGAACTGGCTTCAAGCTGTTATCATTGCCAGGTAAAGATGTTGTTATTGCTATTGAAAGTAGCGAATGATAAACATATGATAATTTTCAGCACATGCATCAATCCATTCATTTATAAATTCGGTAAATGGCGATCGCATAAAGATTCAGTCAGATATTGCAGCACTTCAGAACGTGCTGTCGTCATTAGTGCGTCTAGAAAACGACTTCGGACCGAAGTGAATTCATCCGCCTCTATACCGCTTCTAATCGTTGACAATACTTCATCTCGAATCACTAAACCATCCTAGCTATTCGAGCACTCTCCATTGGTATTACTGTTCGATCACTGTTGACATCATTGCTATCACTAGAATTAATGCTGTCCATGTGATCATTATTGTTATTTTTATCATTGTAGTGATCTGTATTAGCAATGTCGCTGCGTACACGATTTATATAAATTTGAGTTGTTGCATTTGTCACAATAACAATTATTCAAACGGGTTTTTGTTTTTCATTTACTTTATTTGTAAATTATGCGCTCACGTTTATGCCTGATCATCGTTTCAGTGTTTTGATGCTTCAATGAGATTAGTAATTCGGCTCATTGCTTCAGTGAAAAATTGATCTTGTTTGGTCGAGTGATATGACGAAAAATAAGTGGAAAATAAATTGAAGATAAGCAAAATTTATGATTTCCCCAGAGAAATTGGTCATAATTAATCAAGTAAAATTCCTGTGCTGCATCTACACTGCCTCAAATTTGGGTATTCATTCACCTTTTGTTCTGATCGTTCGAATAAAACTTTTCTGATTATCCACACATTTTCATCAACACTATATCATGAGGTCGTATGACCTAAATGGCTCGCTACTGATTGCATGGAAGATAACTCCACCAGCATGATTTTACACGCTTCTTCGTTGCTCTTTTCTGGTTTAGTCCGAAAGAGTGGCCGTTTAGTTTCATCATACGGAAATGGAACTCAACCTCAACCTTCTGAAAATCACATAATCGCCTCGAACACAGCATAATTCAAGATTCCCACCACTGATCTCTTCAGACTAGGGTTTGCACAGGATTCCGGGATTACAGTTCTGATCCCGATCCCGGGATTTAAGTTTTAGAAAATCCTGGGATTTTGGGATTTGATAAAACAGGTCAATTTGTGTGAATTTTGATAGTATGCCTATCTTGAAGGAAGCCTTAATCATTCCCATCTAATTTATACGCAGTTATCTTTGCTGTTTGATGTTCAGCTAAGGAAATAGACGCAATTCGGACGATTGACATGATCAACGACAGCTCGATGAACTTTTACGTAACATTTCATTGAATAAACAATATCACGTTCATTTATATCACGTTCATCTGAATGCATTTCTATGTAGTAGACTAACAGAGATAATCACATTTTCTAATAAAAACCAAGAGCAACAAAGTTCAATGAAATTTTTAGTCGTTTCTTCCCACAAGATTTGTTCGGCTTCAATATTCCCTCTGTTAATTCAACTGCATGTTCCAAAGACCGCAAGTCTTTTTACTTCGTATCGAAATGTACATAATTTCTCACTGAGTTCACTCATAGTGAAAGTTCATTGCCGAAGTGAGCAAAGTTGTTCCATTTAAAAGGATCTTATGCCTGAATATCAAGTACATTTGCATGATTTTTGATCGAAATTATCAAATATTTAAGTGCTCGATGGTTCGATGAAAATCCATTGCGGATATCTTTTTTACCTTTTTAGATGAACCTCGAACTTTTAATTATTTCAAAATTCAAATGATATAATTCTTACGGTGCATTTCTTCCGTTAAAGAATCGAAATTTACGAAACGGCAGAATTCAGCTGACGTTAATACTGAGAGAAAATGGTTTTGAAGCATTGCAAATAAGTGTTTGAGAATCAAGAATTTCGTATTCACATACAAGTGTACTCTTATTAGCTTACACCCGAGATGACAAGATGCCTTAGCATAGAAAATGCAGTATGCCCTTGCGGCATGATCATTGGCATCATTTTATGAAATACTAATTTGAATTTGAATACTTACTACTTCAGACTAGCTGCACGCTCAGTTTTGATCATTGATTCAACAACGCATCTTTGACGATGTCGTACAGATGGCTCTCAGCTATCAAAAAAAAAGTACATGTTTCTAACGAAAAATTCATAGAATTTTAAAGTTGTAGTATGCGACTTAAGTAAAATCTTTCGTGGTTCGTTCCTGGAAAGATAAACTAATGACGATGAACTTCTTCATTGCGAACCCAAACCACTTGCACCGGTCGATAGCTTGGCTTTTTCTGAAGACGTTTCATCATTTAGTAGATCTCACTTCAGACGTTTTCTTGTACTTAGAGGGGCTCTTTCTAATCGCGATTTTGTTTCATTTCCAAGTGTTCTGTTAACTGTTTCGTAACATTTGCTGTCAATTTAAGGACATCACTTTCGTTTCTATTCGTTATTAAACCAGTTTCTGAACTTTCGCACAGTTTTGTTTTCGGATTTTCAGTTCTGGTGATATATTATTAACAAACGTGGAAAAATGTCTCGTCGTGGTGATCCGCTTGATTGCAAAGTTTACGTTGGTGGACTACCACAGGATGCTACTTCACAAGAGGTATAAATAGTGTTCCATTTCATTTCTGGAAACACTTGAAACCGTTATGTGATGATGGTTCATCGACATTGTGTTTGTTTCTTAAGGTGGCTTTTGTAATTTCAAAAAGTTCCAGGTGGAGGATGCGTTCAATCGCTTCGGCCGTATTCGAAAAGTTTGGGTGGCAAGACGTCCACCAGGATTTGCGTTCGTCGAATTTGAAGACAGTCGTGATGCTGAGGATTCTGTGAGAGCACTTGATGGAACGTGAGTTTCACTCTCATTTTGTTTGTATCACCTCAGTGTATGCCAAGTGTTGAAAAGCTATTCATCATAGTTCCATATGAAATCACTCAGAAATGAACTTCTGTCCCTGCGTGCCTCTATCCTATCTCGCTTATTAATTCATTCGATTTAAACACAGGCGTATTTGCGGTGCGCGTGCTCGTGTTGAGCTCTCACACGGACGCAGACGGAATCCTGGAGGTTATGGCGGCCGTGGAGGCTACGGAGGAGGGGGAGGAGGAGGAGGAGGAGCGCCACGCCGTCGTTCAAGGTTTGTCGTTCGATGCTCATCGCAACATCATCGATTGATTATCTTTGATGAGCACGTAAATTTAATTTTACCTCCCATCCTGATCGATTTCATCAAAAAAAAATTGTGCAAGAACCATTATATTTCCCAGCTAACTGTTGAATGGAGTTAGACTTGCAAGAGCTTGTAAGAGTTATTGAGTGTTCAGTTTAACAGTTTCTTACTGCTTTTATGCTAATATGATCTTGATGAGATAGATAGAGGTAGAAAAAATGGTTGTTCAGGAATCCGACGTTTCAAGAAAGCAGAACATCAGGCACTGAAAAATCGACGTTTGTTTTTAAAATTGTTGGTCTTTTGTGAAGCGATTTTAGAAATTAATTGGTTGTGTTTTCGTGATTATTGAAAAATTCGATGAGGAAGCATGTGAAAGAAAATGAGAATGAAACGATACAAGAACTTTCCTGGAATCTTATTAATTTTAGCAGATCCCAACGTCTTCACGACATCTCTACTTCTCCATCACCAACACCGCAACTGCTATCACCATCATCACTACTTCTTTCATCATACGTCTTTCATCCTCCCTGAACTCACACACAAACAAACCAGAACACTCAAAATATTATCATCTTTACGCGTACGGCATCTGCAAATTCGTTGAAATGAAGTCATTTACTGCAATCTGCTACCAGTGCTGATCACCACATCAGCTGCTACCAAATTACTGCGCTACGCTACGCTACTTCTGCTTGTCATAGCACACATCTTTAAAGAACCATCCTTAGACATCCATCTTCTTGAACTGAACTGCCACCTCTTCACATACACAAACACCATAAAAGCAATCAGCCATCCTGCTGGTAAGAGATTCATCAACGACGATTTCGATTCGTTCGATGAATCTTCTCATATTACACTATAACAGCAACAACATTTTATCGTTCGTAAGATTGAAGAATCTCCCTATAAAGCTCTATTAGGTGTTTGCTCATGTTAAGTTTTGTTAAATGAAGAACTTTTTTTGAACGGTGATTTTTTTTGTTTGTTTACTGACGGTAATATTCGTTTCTGTTTGTAGTCTTTTAAATGAATAGATGTCAAAATATTCACAGGTATTTTATTATGTTTAGGATCTATCATCCATCAGGATGATTTGCTTTGTGGATAGCGTGAGTTTGATTACAATATTCGGTGATACCCGTTAACCTTGAAATATTCTCAGTTCTAGATCACCTTATCGTGCTCGTAGTCGTAGTCGTTCAAGAACACCACCAGCACGCAGATCGTCACCCAGATATGAAGCGGATCGCCGAGGTTACAGTCGTTCGCTGAGTCGGTAATCTATTCATGTTTGTTGCTCTGACTACTTCGAGTGGAATGAAATTACTAAATTCATCTGAATTAAGTCCTCACTTATAAGTGTTACCTTTGCTTGAATAGATAATGGGAATTTTGGATGAATGTAATCAAAAGTTTGGTTATTGATTCCGTGCTGTGGTGTTCAATTCGAATATGCAATTAATTTGATTGCTCACTTTTTGTGTTCTCAGTTAACGCTGGAACTGAATGAACAAATGAGAAACGTTATCGTGAAGAAATAAGATGAATGGATGGATTGCTTGACGACGTTGGCGTTATACGTATTACTCCCCTTCAGCGTCAACATTCGCTTAATATTTATGCATCCGTCCCAAATAAATATTGATCTTATATCATTCTATTATCTCATCAGTCGTTGTTATCGTTATCCTATTCGCGTTTATTTGCTGTTGTTTAGACAATGAGGTGCGAGTACATTATTGTTTTCTGATGTAATACGTATTAATTTTCTTATTTATTGTGCGTCAAGTTATAACATCATCGGAAAAATGGGGTAGGATTCGGTGTCATCGTATAGTAAGAGTAGATACTAAAAAGGATTTGTCTGCATCAAATATTTTGAAGAGTGGAAGAAGAGCGATAGTGCAAATCTGCTGAACGGATTGAATTACTCATTGTGTGGTTTATTCTAATCAAGAATGGTGTGACTGAAACAGTTTGGGGAATAGTTGATAAAATTGGTGGGAGTAATAAATTTTCGTTTTGGGAATGTTTTAGCTTCGTTGTGTTGCTGTGCTATGCATATTTGTATGTACTGTTGTCTTCACAGATCAATTTTAATCCATTTTGAAAACCACTTTGTGTTATGTTCCAATTTTCATTCATTATTTATTTGTTTTGATTTCGTTTTCTTTTCTTTTTTGTTGTCGTCTCTAAAGTGTGGCAGTAAATTGTCGCCATCGTAAAGGATTAGCATTTTTGATTGTTGTTCGTTTCGTTCTTGTTTTATAAATCACCTCACCGTTCTTGTTATTTTATTCGTGTTATCATCACTTTCATTAATGTGT
Source organism: Anisakis pegreffii (assembly GCA_035041965.1). Taxonomy (NCBI): domain Eukaryota; kingdom Metazoa; phylum Nematoda; class Chromadorea; order Rhabditida; family Anisakidae; genus Anisakis; species Anisakis pegreffii. Next base: position 87,558 of record JAPYMA010000925.1, read on the forward strand.
TCGTCGATATCATTTGATTGATTATGGTTGCTGATCACTACTTGTTATGTTTGTTTGTTCATCGTTCACGATTGTATACGTTCTCATTTTGTTGCGCAATAAACGTTGAATTTTCTTTTTCATATTTCACGCAAATAAGCTCAAGTCACTTGAAGTTTTTTTTTTTGGATGCTAGTAGAATGAAGAGTGCTCCGAACATTTCGTGTCAGTCGACAGAAGTTTTTTTTACGTGATTTTAGAGAGTGATCGACGTAATATTCTCGAAAAGTCATGTATTTATAGTTCGCATAATCAAAGAAATGAGCGAGTAAATAAATGATGATAATAAGCCACTGAGCAATGACTATGTACAAACAAAACAATACAGGATGGATTAACAACGGTCAAATGCATTTAGCGAGTTAGTTGGTCAGTGTCAATCACTGTTGTCATCGCTTCAATCACGATGGTATATGGAATGAACAAGCGTTATTTGAATATCGTACGGTCATAGGCGAGTGCAATAATGGGAAAAGAATTCACGTTATGTAAATAAGTGAGCAATACATTATCAAGAAATTCAACTCAACGATGAACGAAAAAATGCACTGCTTCAGTAACAACAACAACAACAACGATCACCAACTTAACAAAAAACTCAATTCAGCACCACATTTTTTGAATTGTTGTTGCAGTGATTTAGCGAAATAACAACATTCAACACATTTAAAAAAATTGTTGTTGTTACATTTTCCAGTAACTATACCAATAATAACAGCGATGAAACCATTAAAAAAATGAACTAATGTATAAATGAGACCGACCAAACGTACGGATGGCATAGTTACGGTACGGTACAACTGAACGACAAAAAGCAATGAGAATGAGATCAACATAAAACCTCAGTAGAAAATAAACGAAAGTGTCGTTTGCCGTTTGGCAGCTGTTTGTGATTCCACCTCGAAAAGGAAACAAATTTAAGCTATCAGAAAAAGATATGAAAGTCCGGAAAAAAATCCTTTCAGACTTTGAAATTGATGAAACATTTTGACGGTATGTGTGTGCGTACATCAAAATGAGGTAGGCAGGCATTCACACTGTGAATTGAACTAAAATGGGAGCTTTGTTGAAAGATGAAAGATTTAATGATTTGAAATTTCTAGATGATTGTATCTCTCATTCGTGAGTTGTACAAGGGGGCCAGTTCACGCATTGGTATTTCGTGGCGAGGTTCAGATTTTTGAAGTAGTTGATAGGTAGCCACAATCGCGACAATGAACGAAAACAACAGAAGTATGGTACCAACACCGTAAATGAGAAATGCGGACCCAATTTCCTGCTGAAATTCTTAGTGATGATGATCGCGTTACAATGTGAAACAATCTGAATGATCCATAAGAAAAATACAAACTGCTGTTAATTGATATGCGTTATTGGGTGTATCATCTATCCAGAATTATTGAAGCATTCATAAAGAAATAATGGTGTACAAAACTCACCTCATATGTACCAACTAATCCTTGAACGAAACGACTGTCCACTCGATGAGCCGCAAAAAAGAAGATACCAATGGCAACAATCGAGAAAAATACTGCAAAATGAGCTTAGATATTGTTGATGAAAAGAGCCATTATCATACACACAGGTATTTGAAAGGAATCATCTGCTGCCAACGGGTCACTGACAGTGTAAAGCATAGAAATGAATCAAATCGATCGGGCAACTTTTCTGGGGTATTCTTGAATAGTTGGCTGGCAGCTTATGCTAGGAAAGTTAACCGTCCGACAGTGATAGAGGAGTGTGAGTTGGAATTTTCAGAGTTTTGATGCAAATGCATGGTGCTTGCGGATGTTGGAAAACGTGAACACTTCACCAAAAAAAAAGGAAAGCACAACGGATTTAAAGAATTGGAAGTGAACTTAAAGTGGATAAAAACGAACGAAAACAAGTGTAAACAAAATGAATGCAAAACTAACGAGCAATAAAAATGAATATTGTGTAGAGCACAGCACAAGCACTATGGCATGGTGCACAAATACCAGAACAAATCGCAACACCGGCAACGATCAGTGAAACGAATATACAAATGAGAACTGCTTTGTGCCATCCTGAAAAGTCGACTAGTAATCGTAACAAAATAGCGTTCGTCAACTGATCAATGAATGAAACGAACCAAAAAACTGATGATGTTCAGCTTCTCCGGCTGCACTGTTCGCATCGATATCATGCAAATTTGCGTCAATCACTTCAGATGCACTATAATCAAATTTATACGTACAGGACAAAGCCATCGAATCGGACGAATGACCATCCATATGTTCCGAACGATGTGAATGGTCATGTGATGAGGGCATAAAATGCCGATGTGGTCGTGTACAGTCTTGCCATAAGCCATGCTAAATATTGTTTTACAATCGTTCATCAATAGATTTCTTCTGCTTTTAGCTCTCAACTATGAACAGACATGTAATCTTAAGTGTGTAATCTCCATAATATATCTATCGATAGATGCCATCGATTCTTCAGTAATTACAGCAAAAATTTATAGAAAATAATTGCATCAACATTAATAATCATTGCCATAATGGTTTTCATACAATATTAACAGCTAGAGCTTTGAATATTTCTCGGTGAGTGGTGTTTATAAAGTAAGCTGAATAGATCAAATGGGAAATGCTGCTGCTTACATGATGGATGGCTCGGAATTCGCGTATATCGACCACTTGCCATGACGGTGACAATAGGCCACCAATACAAAGTGCAATACTGGTAAATAGAAGTATCAACGAGAGTACTAATACGATTGTTTGCGATAGATTCGACTTAGTGCTTTGCTCATGATTATCATTCATATAATTATTCATTATCACTCGTCGATGCACCATTAAAATGATACCGCAACTGATACGACTGATTAATTCACATTAAATTTGTGAAAGAATTAAACGTCATCGAACGTTATACTACAGGAAATGATGATGATAACTATCTACGAATGATACCCTCCTCTACAAAATATTCGACTGATTCGCAAAAAATTCTAAGATGGAATTGGTACTTTTGCACTGTAATGGACCCCACCCCACGCGCCCATCGAAAGAGAGAAAAGGGATAGCCTTAGCATAAGCCTAAGGGGTTACCACTCAACAGCAAAACTCCTTTCGTTGTCTATGTGAACGACCATCCAAAGAGAGAAAAGGGAAGGCCTCAGCATAGGCCTAAGCGTTGCTGTTTAGAGCTTAACATGCGGTCGGGTCCACTACATCGCAAAAGTGCAATGGAATTCTTTTAATTCTAAAAATTCTAAGAAAAAAAAGTAGACAGTTATCATTATCATTCCCTGCAGTATAACGTTCGATGACGTTTAATTCTTTCAATCACCGATACAGAAGCCTTTTTGATACTATTAGGCCAACAACAACGGAATGACAGGAAAGACATGTTAATGATAATAACAATTATGTTGCCTGTAAGAAGTTAAACAGTTACAACAATCCCACTAAAGTACTAATATGAACAAGAAAAATGAAGACAACATTAATGAAATGATACGATGCGAATGATCGAAAAGAGTGTGCGTAAGTGCAATGATTTGAACGGTGTTGATCTGAGATGAATGAATGAGGATGCGATGACCACTGCTCTTTCAAGGACATTTCAAAACGAGGACACGACAGTAGCGTCGTCGAAGAGGACGGGACGAAAAAGATGGGAAAAGGGTAATGAGGGAATGAACAATTTAGAATAATACCAATGGACAAATGAATGGATAGATATCTGTCGCACAGTTGCATAACAGCACATCTTTTAAAATCAATGAAGTGATTCGATAGCATTTCTTCGTTCGTTTCTGATGTTTGTACCAATAATTATTGGGCTCGAGTTGACGATGACACAAATGGTTAAAATTATTCGCTTCATCATTATAGTGACACTCCTCATTCTCAACAGTTGCATTTGAAGTACGACGTAACAGTTGAATGCATAGTTTTGCTAATGATGGTAACAATGCTCAAGGTAGCAATGAAATTCACTTAAACTAGTAGGTGCATTAAATCCATGTGGTATGAATGAAAAAAGCATCGAGTATTATGCTGACGCGCATGAACACATACTTTTACAATAGTATATTGAACCTGTCAACCGATCAGCCTTCCTCTAATGTTTGTTACGCAGAGAGAGAAACGTACAAACCTGAATGTGTTGTTGTACCTTTAACATCATTCAAATTGTTTATTGAATGCATGGCTGGCTCTGCATGATGGCTGGAGTGATTGTTAAATGAATAACCTTTGTTGATCATTGCTTCTTCCACACTCTTCTTCTTCATTTCTTTGACGTACCTCTCGCCTACCTCACCTTCAGTTATAAATTTATCCACATCAAATAGTCATACCAACAACGACAGCTATAACAAGTGAACTTTCATGGTCATGACAGTATGTCACCTATGCGCCCACTCATCTAGCCAACCAAGCACCAGACCATCCGTCCTTATATTCATATAATTCAACTTGAATCACTTAAATCAATCAACAACATCACTCTATGAATTCATTCACTCTGAAAATATGTATCTGCACATGTGCATTTTTTAGATTGAAATTTGCATTTTGAACAGCATTCGTTCAGTCATTGCTCAATTCGTTCGTTTTATCTGTGCGCTTAATGCAGAATGTTTATCACCGTTCAGTGAGTACGTTTATTTGAATAATTACCAATTCGAATCGAAAAATTCCAATCGCATGAATCCGAACAAAATGAAAAAATGAAAATGAAATGAAATGAAAAACAAAGTGAATGAAAATGAAAAAAAAACAGAGTGAAAACGTAAGGAATCAAAATTTACGTAATCAAATTTACGTCATCATAATCAAAATTCACGAGATAATTTGTTAATCAATGAAGAGAAAATAATTGAGCAGCAAACTATCTGTTACGGTCATAATACTTCAAGACCAGGTGTTACTGAATTATTGCATAATCTGTATTTGAATAAAAGTGATGCGAAAGAACAAATTGAGTGAGCACAAATTATGACTGAAACATCAAAAATATGATATATGAATGAAATGAGATACATATTGAGGAATGACCACAATTGTAACAATCAATCGGTTAGTTATCGTTTAACTGATATCATGTTCGAATCAGTTGAAATTACGCAAAATATACCTCTAAACATAAACTTATGTAAACATAAACACACATATGTCATAATTTTAACATATGTCTCAAAACGATTGAAGAAATACGTAAGCAAATTCCTTCGTTGCGATTAAACCTTAATTCATTGTTAGCGGTCTTCTGTAAAGTACCATGCCCGAAATACCCAAAATTTGTGGAATTCTGTGCCTGATTACTGGTCTATGTGTTTCCAAAATCACTCATAAACAAGAACTATGAATCGATCATTACAGAAACTTTAAATAATGTCATAATCAAAATATACAAAATAATTTGTCAATCAATGAAGAGAAAATAACTGAATTGCAAACTATCTGTTTTATATGAGTTTCAATAATGCATGAAATGTAAATCATGACGGTAATATCACTGTTCGCAAACTTCTACTAATAGTTTTTTTTGAAAGCTTAGAATCCGAATTAAGAGCGGAACTTCTTAGCTAGTATTTGAAGAAATGCAATTCATTCTCATGAAATTCGATGACACGAAGAAACAATTGGAACATTTTCATCAGCATCTCGCACGCAATAATTTTGATGGACGCACCAATTCACCATGAGTCTTTCAAAATTTCAGCACTGATCTCATGAATCTACCACGGCGTCTTTGCTCAGCTCTGTTCACCGATCGAACTGGCCTAAAGTGTGAATCTTAAAGATGTGAATGAACTGAGAATTTTTGCTTTGATCTGTCGAAGTGAATCTTGAAGAAAACGGAAAATGAAAATATTCGGAAACGTTACTAAGGTTCAGAAGGTTCAGAAGCGACGAATGAGTTAATGAAAATTAAAGTTCTGATATAAATTAATGAAATTGTCACAAATAATTAATAACAAAAAGAGAAATAAGAACTGATGATGAGACAGATACCTGCGAAGAGGATGGATTTCCGACCGAGGTAATGGTGAGCACCACCCAGGACTACCGACTGGACACAGTCCACGATTGCACAATTCGTTATCAGCATGACAGTAAAAGTACTCCGGACAATCCCCTTCCTCAACAGAGCATCGGCGGGTTTCAGCTGCAAATTCCTACCAATTTTCTCCTTGCTTCAAAGCAGTTTCGGATCGTTATGGATGACCTTTTATCGGAAGGAAAACAAATAGCTTTCATCTCAATCGATTTGAGTATTTCTGGTGGTGACTTTGATCAGATCTTTTAACAAAAATTCTGGAAAACTGCTGAGATATGAAACCTGAATCGCAATGACGACCGCTGAAATGAGTGCTATAACATTCGCATTGGCAATCTTCATTTAAGTTCCCGTAGTCGCACCACTCAAAACAATCTGAAAAGTGTCAATCAATTTGGTGTGAATCAATGAAATTTGCTCGACTGCCTACTTGCGAGTATTGTTTCTCATTCAATATTCAACAATGACCACAAAAAAACAACCGTTTAATTCATCATCCTCGTGGCCGTCGTCAATTTGCATTGCATTAATCAGTAGCCACTGGATAGCAGATCATGTTGAGGAATGTGGCTCAGACCTATGTTGACTGTTTGCCATGAACAAGAACGAATAAATAAGTGTAGAATCAAAATACCTGCATTCGAAATCACCGTCTTTGGTGCAGCCAAGAATACGATGAAGACGAATAAAATTTGAGACGTGAACATTGTTACTGAAAATGGTATTATAATGAATGACTGAGAACAGTTCTGAAAATGATGAATGATTGCAACAAAAGAAAGGTACATGCACGATGAATGATTTTATCAAAAGAAATGTGCTATCAAAAAGGAGACTCTCGAATTCGAAGCAAGAGATGGAGTATTTCGGACGGCGATTTCTCGTTGCTTTGCTACAATGTGCTTGCTGCGGCCACCTTATATAACCCTTCAGTTATGCATCTTATCAGTGGATTCAGTGATTTATTATCACTTTACAACTGTGTTTATCAGTTCTTACTGGTTAAGATAAAGCAAACAAATAAAAAGGCACATTTTTAAAATGTGATGCATGCTGCTGCGGATTCGAAGAAGCGTTGGTCTTGTTGGTGCAACGATTAGTCAGTGAATAATCATCAATTTATAATTACTGCTACGTGATAAAATAATCATGAAAGCAGGACTATCAAACACTTTCTATTCAGTATGTGTGCAATTAAGCGTTTGTTAAGTTTGATAATGACCAATGCAAGATGGCCCGCATAATTCTGCTGTGTATGACTCATTCAATCGAAAATCAAAATATTTAGTTGATTGCTATAAACTCTTCACTGACTGAATAAATAAGTAATAAACTTACACATATATTAATTTGGATTATAGAAATATTAATTTGGACCTACGTCACTCACGCCTACATCGAACAATGAGATTGTCATAAGGATGACAATAGTAACATTCATCATAATGATTCAATTCAATTCAGTTTTTTACTCGTTCAAAATAGAATACACTGCCTCAACTAGAGTTGGGAGGAAAAAAGAAAGAAGCGGACCGAGTACTATTTAGGAGGTTAAAATGAACGAGAACAATTTTGTAAGTGGAATGAAAATAAAATAGAAAAATAAAACAATTCAGATTGAATTCTTTACGATTGAAGTGCCACCGAAAGAACGTATCAAATTTTGATGGTGTGATTCTAGCACATGCTTTGAGAAAGTGGCAGTGCAAACACTGATTGATAACGATGCGAATGAAATAAGTTACAAATAAAAATAATTTCTAATCCATGTCACCTCAAGCCTTTATTCGTATATTAATATCATAGCTAATATTATTATCGACTGTGTGCGTAAATCTTACTTTAGCTATTTACGTTTCGTCTTCACTGCATCCAACCCAAACACAAATAATTGGCATGTTGCAGAGCAACATTCTCATAATCGATAGTAATATTTTCGCTGAATTCCAAACGATAATTCGTAATGTAATATAATATCATAATTGTTCTATCATTCCAATTGCATATCATAATCGATAATAATATCATAATTGCTCGCTAAATTCCAATTGCAATTCGTTTCCTACAAGAAGATCTGTTTGCAATCAAATGAGATCGCGTAGGTGCGGATATTTTTTCTTAGAAAAAAATATTCGCTCGGAAAGAGATCGATCGAAGTTAGTGAATTTTTTCCGACTGAAATGTCACCGGAAGAATGTATCAAGTTTTGAAGGTATCATTTTATCACATGCTTTGAGGAAGTGGAAACGTAAACATTGATTGAAAGCGATGCGATTAAAATAAGCTATAAATTTATGCTCATAAAAATGTCAGCATGTGGGAGGTTCTGTCAACTTTAATCAAGGTTTATGCTGTATTAAGGTCTCTGCACAACTTCTCAAATATGAATAATCTTATGTTGACATAACCAAATTTTTGAAATTGTTATACTTTACATTACACTTCTTTCTACGAAACATTTAGTAACGACGATGCGCTGTGGTCAATTTTCTAAAAAATAAGCTTGCCAGTTGTGAAATCAACGTTTGGTTTTAAATTTGCTTCGCAACGTCATCACGTTACGTCACTAGTCAATTTGCTGATTGCTCATTACGCCTTCGTTTGTGTGATCAAATTTTAATGGCTCGATTTGCAATCGTTTATTTCTGCACATCAAACGTATGAACAATGAACGTACTGTTGTTGTTGCGGCTGCTGCTGCTGCCGCTGCTGAACAATGCTGAGGGTCTATGATGGACCGAGCGACCTGAACCTCTTGCACTCTTATTACTATCACTGATAAAGTGTTTGTACATACATAACTGATAAGTGGATAACGCTGATAAGGATCCACGCAAAATCCACCGAAAATTTGACAACAACTTAATGATCCAGCTCTGGCGCAGCATTTTTCGAAAATTTCGATTCCAGCTCTGTCTCCGCATTTTATGAAACTTTGGCTCCCTTTCCAGCTCCAAAATTTCCTCTAATCCGGCTCTGAAACAATCAGGAGGCAAGAAAATTATCGTACAAGTCTTAGCTCCGGCTACTGATCCTGAGTGCAAAATGCAAAAAAAACTTTTTGATTGTACAAATTTCTTTTGGCTACAGAGCTCAGGCATCACTGTAAGTCAGTGGTTCTCATAGAGGGTGAAATTACCTATTTTGGGTAATTTGGAAGTGTCAAGGAGTAATGGAAAGGGGTCGGGAAAATAGTATTTCGTGCAGTTGCTAGTTATGATAAAACACCATTGTCATAGTGTATTTTTCACTTGGATATCTGAACGCGGTTCGCTCATAAAAACACTTCTTTATTCTACTTTCTGAGCATCTCCAGCTCGCCCAGATCTGAACAAAAGTCAATCTGAAGCAGTCACAATTATTTCGTAAGTTCTTTAATACATTTGCTGACATCGTCTCTCATGAACAGTAAGAAATGATCGAACTCATTGGTACGACAGAAAAGATCATTGGTTTGGTGTGGGAGAATCGAGTGTTTTTGAATTCATTCATTTTTATTATTTGATTGCACTTAAAAGTTTTGGTATATTTTCTAATTACTGTATATAAAGGAATTTTTGGTTCGTAAATGCATTTTTGTGAATGAAGTAACTGCTCAATCGTGTCATAGGCATCTGTTTTATGACAAATGTATATCATGTGGTCATTTTGCTTTGGGATTCTGCAGCGAAAATTATTTTCCATACTTATGAATGAGATGACCGATTTTTCGTTTTTGATTGCCGAGGTTCATATTGTTTCTGCAGTGGTGAATAAAGTTCTAAAAATACTTGTTTGTTTCATTACAGAAGAGAAGTGCTCATGCTCATTGACGTTGTCGTTGAGAACGTATGATTCATATGTCCAAAAAAACGTTATTAGTAAATTAGTAAAGATTGAATTCGTTTCTGTTTTTAGTAAAGATTTTTTTCAACCATTATTGAATCCGTTTTTTGTTGTTAGTTTGCATTCGTTTTTTGAAAGAGCAATTATTACTTTTCATTAGTCTCTTGATGATCAAAAATCGAGAGAAAATAGTCGCCGATCAGAATACCTTGAATTTGTACCACATGCGAGTCGCCTTCACCTCCCGATCAGATGTATTTGTTTTGCACTCTTAACTGATGGCACACAGCTTGAGTTGAACTTGTTGTTGAATCTCTTTTATTCGATTTGGTATTTTTGCAAAATCGCGGAATTAACTTTAGTGCTTTCGAGTAATGTTCCTCATTCTATTTGATCAGCAACGAAGAATCGTCTTGTGAGTAAAACCAAAGGCTAACAGAACGATTAAAATGCGAATGTGATCATGCATGAGTACATAAAACGTCGATTGTAAACGATTATTCATAAAACATCGTTTATAAATGAGAGTGCTCTTCGAACACTATCGACTGTAAACGACATATCAAAAGAAACTTGATCAAAACAATACACTGATTCTTAAACCAACAGAATAATCATACACGCATACGAATGTACGAGAGAAATTCGATGGTTAATGAAATGATAAATTCACATGGTTACAAAATCTTTGCATTCGAATTTCATCTTGATTCAAATACGTAAGATTTTGCTGATGTTGCTGCTGCTTGTACTTTTTCTGTTACACTGCTCTACTAACCGTCATTCTGACATCTGATTGCTAACCTCTGCCTTCCACCCTGTTCTGATGGTTCAACCTATGGTGACAAGTTCAAGCAGCATCTATTTGGCATAGAATTAGTGATGCAGAACCTATTTCCGAGATCTCACTGTACATGAGGTATGCGTCATTCGAATCGAAAATAGCTCTAACGATGCTAATAGATTGATATGAAACAAACAATACACCAGCAAATATAGAATGGATATTGGAACAAGAACATGTAGAGTTGCAAAGAAAAGCATACAATTTTAAAGCATTACATTAATAAATGTATGATGCTTACTATAATAAACTACCTCTACAAATATATGCATATGAGGAATACAAAATATGAGATACAATATAGAAAAAAAAGAATTCTTATGTTCAATAATATAATACCCACATGAAAAAGACTGTGTGAAAAATTATCAGTACTTTTACTACTATGGCACATCATAAATGAATAAAATCAATGATTTTTTTAAAGAACAGAACATAAAGAAGGGACTAGATAACTAATTGAATGAATTCAGTAAATAATAATGATCTAAGATGGCAGTTGCTTGAAACAGAAAATTTGTTAATGGAAACGACAATATTTATACAACGGAAGAAACAATAAGGAAGTAGTACGCACGCACATAAGTACGAAGAAAAAATACTATTTTGGCAAATTTGTTATGATGGAAGACTGGAATGAGCACTGCCTAAAAATGAAAATCATTTATTTACGTGGAAAACAAAAAGACAATGAAGCCGAGAAGCAAGAGGTAGAAGTAAGCAAGGGAATGTTAAATTCAACGCACAGTGGGTGATAGCAAGGAACTCAGAGAAGGAGGGGAGGAGGGGGGGGGAAGGGTAGTCAGAGGGAGTTTAAAATTTAAAATGAAACTGCATGAGTGAACGACGACGAGATGACATCGCATTCAACGATAGGGACGACGTTGGCGATTCACAATAAATCAAAAACGAATGACCATGAACAACGATAGGTTAATTAATTGATCATATTTATGAAAATAACAACATGATTTTTGGAAACGAAAAAATTCCTTAATATTCAACTCGAACAGAACCGCTCGACTGGTCAAGCATTTCCGAACGAGAAGGACAGAGACAAAAAATAGATTTAGTTGTTAAAGATGGCGAGTGAAATAGATTGAGGATTGGTAGATATCAGGTATTACTGAACGTTTTTCAAATCGATTTTTATGATTGCCGATTCTGTATCACCACCGCCCTCCTTGTCATTCTTGAACGCTTGCAGCGCTCGATACGCTTCCAATTCTTTCCTCTCTTTCTTCTGGTTTCGTTTCTCGAATTCACGGCTAAACCAAAAATAATGTATAGATAGAGAGCTTCGAACAATTTCAAAAATCAGTTTTTTTTCAGTCATTCAATGAGCTCGCTGAAACGAATTGAATAAGCCAATGGACATACGCACCGATGCTCAATGATTCTAGTGATTATCATATTTGTGGTCATATCACTACCCGAGTCAATCTCCTTATAGATGCCAAGTTCTTTGGCCACACTGAACGGATCCGGTTCGCCTGGCAACTCGTGACTGGCAATACGTGATCCGTTAGCGACTATCTGAAGCAACGGAAAATATTGAGTACATGCAACAATAGCAGCGAAAAATTGATATAATCTACGCCGTGATATCTTTGTGGCAAAAACACTGAAGGTGTTCGAAAAGAGTATGTGCATTCACATACCTGCACGTTGAAGCGTTCGATGAGTTCTTTTGTGATCGTATACGGCGCACCAATAACAACTTCAGAAACTGGCTGAAACAGCGAAGAAAATTTATGTCTGCTTCAGAGAGATTGGTGCGCAGATAAAGATTGATTACTAGAGGAGAACCGGCAATTTTTCATGTAATTCAAAAATTATGAAAGGAATTGATGAAATCAGTTCGTTCAAAATGTATCACTGCAATCGACAAAGTTTTGTACCGCTATGATGTCGAGTACAGTCGCAGTCTACATCGATATGTTGAAGAAGAGAAAATTCGCAAAAAAAAGAACCCAAAACAAGATCAATGAAACGAATACAACGAAATCTATTTTATCTTCTTTCATTCTCGCATTTCATAGCTGATGAATACTTTTATTCTATCAATTAATCATCACATACTTTATAAGCAAGAACACTCAAAACGCGTTCGTGAAGCGACATTATCGGATGATTTTCGCCTTTATATTCGTTCACAACCTGAACACGGCAATATTTATATGAGGCAACAATGGTATTAGTAGCGAACAATAATGATAACTATCACAATAATTATACTGACAACGATAATAATAATAATAATTATTATTATTATTATATTATTATTATTATTCTAATAAGAATCAGTAAAGACGAGTACCTGATCAGAATGAATGCCAACGATAAGATAATCGCCAAGTTTACGAGCCTCTTCAAGGAAGCATAAATGACCAATATGGAATAAATCGAATGCACCACAGACGTAAACGATCACGTCATCTTTGGCCGGCATATGTCCTTCAGCGAATTGCATGATTGTTTGAGTGGTTGGCAAGAATCTTGAAACACGCGTCCACGGTGAGACCGCTTCATGGTCCTGAACATATCAGTTTCGTAACAAAATTCGAATAGTCAATGCTTGAAATGCGAAAGTGTCTTGAAAAGGAACCACAATTGATTCTACTAGAACAGTGGTTCTCAAGTTCGAATGCTCCATTACCCCTTTTGATGATCTTGCAGGCCGCCGTTGCTCCTCCCCACCGATACAAGAATTTACTATTTCTACGTATAACGTCAGTGATAAACGGAAAACCGGTCCGGAAATTTCTCAACGGCGTGGGAAAAATTACTCTCGTAGACCATTGTGATGCTCATTACTGCAGTCGATTATGATTTCATGAAAAGCTATTGTCCATGACACGCTCACTTCGAACTGATTTAGATGGATTCTCATTCTTTTCAGACGTGTTGTATTCACTCTTATAGCTATTGTATGCGATTATCGTTCTCTTGATGAGTTTTTCTTATTCACTTCGTATCATTTCACTTCACAGTTCGAATCAATTTCTTATTCTGTAGCATACACTATGTACTGGATACGTTGACGAGTGTTAACAGCCGAAATCAACAACACAGCAATCGAATATTATTGCCCAACAACGTTCGACAATCAAATGATCAATTATAGAGTGTATTTGATGGAATGAGAAATTGACTTTAATTGTTGAGTGAAATGAATGAGAAATTAGCAAAAGAGAACACTTCTGGTGATAAAAGCTATGAGAGTGATTGTAACAGCAAGATAAGAATGAAAACCCTGTTAGGCCCGGACGAGCTAACGATACTTAGAAAATAGGAGAATGAAGAGTGTTGCCATCAACTGACCACATTAACATACCCGAATTGAAAAACACCATAACAACCGTGTTCTATCATCAAATAATAACTGCACGAAGTACTAATTTCCCTACCTCCGCCATTGCCCCTTGACACCTCCAAATTAATTTCTGAATGTGTAACACTTATATATAATATTCTCAAGATGATGACATCCTCATATCCCATGCCAGTGCAGTGATTGTCTATCATTAGTGCTAATAAGGTACTTGATAACTTTGAGAAATCAATTCAGATGAGATTAGAGGCATTATAGGTTCTTCAGTTTTGATTTGATAGCTACACTGGCATATGAAAAGAAGAGAAATATCCCTATAAAACTGAGTTTCACGAACGTAGGGTATGAATCGCCCCATGAAGATAGCGGTAGGTCTGGAAAGTTCGCCTGGACCGCTCACCTGTAGAGTCGAGTTGCTGAATGGTGACTCGTCTTCCTCTTAGTGATGTTTGGTAACAGCTGGAATAATGTTCCAATGTTATCAGCTGTGCTATGAGGAGAAATCTCTCAGGTGTTTGTGGTTACCCGCCGAAGCTTATCTATTAGCTAGTGTCATGGCGGCATTCATACACATTCTATGATGACATCCTCATATCCCATGCCGGTGCAGTGATTGTCCATCATTAGTGCTAATAAGGTACTTGATAGCTTTAAGAAATCAATTCTGATGAGAGGAGAGGTATTATAGGTTCTTCAGTTTTGATTTGATAGCTACACTGGTATATGAAAAGAAGAGAAATATCCCTATAAAACTGAGTTTCTCAAACGTAGGGTATGAATCGCCCCATGAAGTTAGCGGTAGGTCTGGAAAGTTCGCCTGGACCGCTCACCTGTAGAGACGAGTTGCTGAATGGTGACTCGTCTTCCTCGTAGTGCTGTTTGATAACAGCTGGAATAAAGTTCCAATGTTATCAAATGTGCTATGAGGAGAAATCTCTCAGGTGTTTGTGGTTACTCGCCGAAGCTTATCTATTAGCTAGTGTCATGGCGGCATTCATACACATTCTATGATGACATCCTCATATCCCATGCCAGTGCAGCTGTTGTCCGTCATTAGTGCTAATAAGGTACTTGATAACTTTGAGAAATCAATTCAGATGAGATTAGAGGCATTATAGGTTCTTCAGTTTTGATTTGATAGCTACACTGGCATATGAAAAGAAGAGAAATATCCCTATAAAACTGAGTTTCACGAACGTAGGGTATGAATCGCCCCATGAAGTTAGCGGTAGGTCTGGAAAGTTCGCCTGGACCGCTCACCTGTAGAACACCAGATAGCTCATATCGGGTGCTAATTTACAAAATTAGAACCAACGTGAAAATATTTAGATTCGTTTCGTTCAACGAAATTCGGTATTCATTAAGCCGTTCAAATCGCTTTAAAAACTCAGCTAAAAACCTCTTCGAAAAATTTTAATTTGCACTTCATCGGCTGAAAATGCGTTGTTCTCATACGGTAATTTCCATTCATAGCAGTTTTGTGAATGAGAATGTAACGAAAGAATCTAATTACTTGCGAGCGCACTCTGATGAATTTTTTCGTCGATGGCGTAATTTCATTAGACCCAATACCATGCATCGTTCTCAGCTGTTTTAGTTCGAATACGTCATCTGTTCCATTTCATTATCTGTCTATCATTCATTGGAATTCTATTGCAAATTATATTACTTAAGAAGAAATCCACCCAATTCAGATAGCTTTTGGTTCGTCAGCCTTCATTCCTGTAAAATTAGCATTCATTCACTGCCGTTCACTATTGCCATCTAATCTCCTGTAAGCTGAAATCATCATGGGCACGTCCTCTATTCAAACGCTTACATCCATCTGTATTCATTGCCGCCTAACCAATCAGCTTCTCCTGCAAACGCTATAAATCTAACCATAGATTTACATTAAAAATTCCATTATTATTAGTTCAATCACCGGAATTCTGTTTCAATTTCATATATCAGTTCTGTTCCGTTGTGTTCATTTGCAATTTTA
>JAPYMA010000926.1:0-82840 GCA_035041965.1 Anisakis pegreffii
TACCACAAATGTATTTATTTATTCATTTTGGATATTAATCATTGTTGTCAAGATTGTGAACTTTTTTGTATGGGATGTGTTAGGGTGAAGGAGGGATGCGGCACGTAATGACCCGCTTAACTCTGGAGCCAGAGGTAGGGACTTGGACTGGCCCATTCCACCTAATTGAAATTTTTTCATTTTGTGCATCCCGTCATTTCCTCCAATGTTGACTCTATTACGTAAATGCATGTTGGACTCTAGCATGGTACTAGCACATTTGCTGATAGTTGACTTAGCTTGGCATAGAATTGATGCGAATTAGCCTGACAGTAACTTGACTTAGCTTGACATTTGACTTAGCATTAAAAGTTTGAGATTGACTGGCCTCGACTTAAACCTGGCTTTCAGCTTCTTACGTAGGTTCCAATTGACGTAGACGTGAATTGATTAGGCTTTGACTTGACATAATGAAATGTTAGTTCAACCTGACTATGAAACACATTAGCATGCGATTTAAAGGATGTTTAGTTATATGTACAGTCTGACACAGTAACTCAGTACAGCCATGGCTGAGAAACAAGCTCCCGGAACTTATCGCTTCATAGAGATAGAGGTATCACATGAGAGATTAATTAGTTTGTTGCGGGAGGAGCTCTGACTGGTGTTGATAATAACTGCACTGGCATATGATAACAAGAAAAGTATCCCTCTAAAAGTGAGTTTCACTAACGTAGGGTATGAATCGCCTTATGAAGTTAGCGGTAGGTCTGGAAAGTTCGCCTGGACCACTCATCCTGTAGAGTCGAGTTGCTGTATGGGTGACTCGAAGACCTTCTCCCTCGTAGTGTTATTTAGTGACAGTTAGGCTGTGTTGCAATGATAGATTGTATGTAGCCAATGGTCATATAAAAAATGCAAATTTTGATTGCGTGGGTGATCCCAACCCGTCGAGCTGCCAACAAGAGGGGCTAAGTTTAGGTAAATGCGAGAGGCGTTCCCCGCCTACCGGCAGTCCCGGCGAATCGGGGAGAAACAACTTGAAATATGCTAGCGATATTTACCCGAGTATCGCTAGCATTCATTCTTCGGAACATATTACGGGTGTTCCCGGCCCGGGAAAGGCGCCGATTTGACCGGGGATAGGGAATGCGCGTAAGTTGGTCTGAGTAGTGTCTTCGGGCATTTGCTCAAGTAACGGGGGTTCCCGGACCCACCGTGCGCTCTTTCCCTTAACAGGGGAGAATTGTTATCGGGTTGACCATTGGCTGCACACATGAAATCATTTCACTCAGTTTGAATGTTGTTAAATGCATTATAAGGGGAAATCTCTCAGGTGTTTGTGGTTACTCGCCGAAGCTTATCTATTACCTAGTGTCATGATGGCATTCATACACTTCTATGATGCAATCCTTATGTCCCTTGCCAGTGCAGTTATTGTCTGTCATAGATGCTAGTAAGGCACTTGATGACTTTAAGAAATACAGCCGAATGGGAGAAGAGGCATTATCGGTTATTTAGCTTTGTTTTGAATAGCTACACTGGCATATAAGAAAAAAATATCTCTATAAAACTGAGTTCCATGAATGTAGGGTATGAATCGCCTTATGAAGTTAGCGGTAGGTCTGGAAAGTTCGCCTGGACCACTCATCCTGTAGAGTCGAGTTGCTAAGTGGTGACTCGAAGAACGTCTTCCTCGTAGTGCTGTTTGATAACAGCTGGAGTAAAGTTCCAATGTTATTAAACGCGTTATGAGGGGAAATCTCTCAGGTGTTTGTGGTTACTCGCCGAAGCTTATCTATTAGCTAGTGTCATGACGGCATTCATACACATTTATGATGCTATCCTTATTTCCCTTGCCAGTGCAGTTATTGTCCGTCGTAAGTGGTAATAAGGTACCTCATAAGTCATCGTTTATCTCTTCAATAACTGACCAGTTTCGAGAGCGTATATCTCGGGCTAGGGTTGAACTGGATTACTGTGGTTTGATCTGTGCACAGAGGTTAGAATTTTCTCTTAACTGCTAGTACAGTGTCTTCTCAGGCTTGGAATAAATTGATGTGTAAGTTATAAGGATAGTTAGTGGTTTTGAAGTAGGGTTGTCCGGAAAACATCATGAAATTCTCTCAAATTTTTTCATTCGAGCACCCAGTTAATAAGATAGTAACTGAAAGCGAGGTAGCATCCCTCGAATAGCTCTTATACCTTATAAAGAAACATTGGATGACCTGAGTCGAGTTTCACTTATTATTAGCTTGACTTGACCTCAGATTATTTTTGAGTTGAACCGAAATGACAGCAGATGACTCGATTCCATTTCGTTTTCAAGTTATTCTGTCAGAATTTGTTCGTGTTATGCTGTTTCGGATTGTGCGATTGGATATGAGCATTCAAATCTATTATTAATGTGAATATTTGTTTGATTATCGCGTTGCTGTTGAAGTTGCTTGTGTAATTATTTCGCGTTGTTGTTTATGTGATTGTTTCGTGCGGGCATCACCTCTCGTTGATCACTATCGCGTTTTTGATGCTGTCACGCCAGGCATAATGGGGGAGACACTGCTAGGCATGGTTTGGTAGTGTTCTATGAGCGAGATAAAATAGCAAAGTGCATAGGCACCCTGCTCGAAGCCCCCGAGTACGATTCGATGTCACATGTTAGGGTCAGGCTCGAGTTTGATGCTCTTTCCTGGAAGTAAGCTCATAACTTTGCTAAGATTGGGATAAATTTGAGAATACCAATGGTGCGTGGCGTGACAGCTGCATAAGTGTTTTTCCAAGTGTTACCACACATTACACCGAAAATCTACAGGCTATCGGTATCTTCAGTTTTAACGAGTTTAGAATTGTTGTGATGGCCGCTATTGTAGTTTAGTGCCAATAAGTTTATAGGAATTCAACTGCTTATAGGTTGTGATTTTACTACGATTGCTTGCATCGTAGTTAGAAAAGAAAAACTTGAAACTGAAGGGGTTTTCGAACTATCAATTTGAGAAGCAATTGCAACACACTGTTTGAGATGAAACAATATATGACTGGAATGACCAATCAAAGCTTCAGGAAAATTTCGTGAGAAGATCGTCACACATGTTTTAGGCATACTAAAACAAATCTGGAGGAGTGAATTAGATGGTTTTGAAAAATATGATGGTGTGACACTCGATTAGGATGACGGATTCGCTTCAAAGGAAACTGAGTTTATGAGAAACAATCCTTCAAATGTCGTTTAGTACAGAATGGGATTAGAGAAGCAACAACGAATAGAGCATTTATAGTGTGACGTTTAATGTATGCTAGAGTAAATCTCACGTTCAATAAGCTTGAATGAGCATCAATCCTTGATAATTGGAGATATCCACTGAAAAAGCTGCCGTCTTTGACTTTTGCTCAATTTTTTCATTTGTGTAGAGTATGTATTTGTCATCGAAAAAACCTTCATTTCTCCTCGGACGCTATGGATATCGAAATCTTGGACAGCGTCTGGACAGCGCTTCTGATTTTATGTGCTCATCTTTCTTTCTATCAAATAAGAAATGAGTGAGGTAATTCGTGAGCGTAGCCACACAAGAACTATGTTGTGTGACGTGACAGTTGCATAAATGTTTTTCCACGTGTTACCACACATTGCACCGAAAATTCACAAGCTATCAGTATCCTCGGTATCAACTGCCGTATAGGTTGCCATTTTACCACGATTGCTTGCATCGTAGTTAGAAAGGAAAAACTTGAAACTGAAGGGGTTTTCGAAATATCAATTTGAGAAGCAATTGCAACACAAGGGGTTTTTGAACTATGGAACCATGGAAATTGAAATAGTGAATTGCTGAAGCTGAACGTCACTACATCCTCTTCCTTAGTAAGAGCCTTGGAAACGTCAGGTCACTCCACCCAGCAGCTAGTAAGAACACCATCGATGACAGGATTACCACGCAGCTAGAGCTTTCATACTCATGAAACCCGGGAATTTTCTTAAATTTAAAAACAAGCAGAACGGAAAAGCACATCCCACTACGAATACCTTACCTCGAATATTCACATTCCAGTTCCAAAATAGAACCGATTAATAATACTCCTAATAATAAACATAACTAGAATGCTCCGTGGATTTTTCGTATTTTAGCGCTCTCAATTCACTGAACACTCTAAAATCAGGCCTTTCAGTTATCAGCAAGACGTATCCTCTAATTCAAACTGCCATGAAATCGCAAGGATCGAAATCGCCTTTCGCAATCTTTTGCTTTCAACTTTCGATTAAATATTTTGTACCGTTTTGCTCCTCGACTTCGATACTTCACCCGAATGTTCTACAACCGACCGTTACTGGGAACAGAGGATGAAAAAACTGCAAAATTAAATTTCCTGCATAATATAATTACAATTCGCTAATACTCCCACTGATTATTTACCGACTGATGTAACGCAAAATGTAACACAGACAACGTTCGAGGTTTCTGAAGATTTATGTTGACAGGAATCATCTTATTAGCGATAATAACAATATACAGTTATAATAATAATGTATAATATTGATTTGACAGTAACAATGATAAAATTAAAAAATCGCTTCATAAAACACAAAATGAGAAGACAACATAACCAATACATATGCAACATCAAACAGAAATGACAAATTCTGATATTTACGACGAGCATGTGTGGAAGCTAATATTCAATTCTATTCATTTCAACAACAATATAATTCAAGAAATGAACAGAAACAACGTTCTATTAAACAAAACGAACAAAGAAAAGCACCAAACTATATGCTGTCTTATTTGAAGAGAATATCTCCAAAATTTACAACAACGTGCAAATCCCTAGAAAATGAATTCGTTGCTTTCAATCGTATTTAGAAGAAGGTTGTGTCGCGAAGTCCGCGAGTCAAATCCTCCATAAATTTATAAATAATAGAGTTAAATTAGTGAAATAATTAATGACATTCAAATGTCATTTTAAGCAAATCTCCAAACTAGTAATAAATACGTAAACAGTGATCAATCAAATAACGGTCCCAAAAACCGTTTGAACAGCAGGACAATTGGAGCAATACACGTATTGAGATCAGCTCGTTGTCTTCAAGGAACAAATCTACGCACCACAGCCGGTTATTGTAACCTGGATCTTCTAAATGGAATTTGTCGGAAAACAAATCTACGCACCACAGCCGGTTATCGTAACCTGGATCTTCTAAATGTAATTTGTCGGAACAGCACGCAGTTCCGAATCAACAAGGGTATAAATACAATCGCATGGATCAGTGAAACCACTTCTCCTCCTAACTCCTACTCCACCGAGGAGTCGTCAGACCGAGGAGTCGTCAGACTCCTCCTGCTTCTACAACAACAAGGAGTCGCCAGTCTGCTAACAATACAACGACAACTGCGCTACGATAATCAACGACTGACCCAACGACATAAGATGAACGGATACTCTATCCGTTATCTTGTCATCACCTTCAACGAGGAGCCGTCACCTTCCCTTTTGCACAACCTATCCCCATCAATCATTTTCTCACTTTGTATAATATAACCTTACATCATTATCATCACATTGTTAAATAAAATCCTACTACTCGTTCCCTCGTTACCGCACCACACAACGCCACTCATCAACATAAGATTTGTCGTCGAGAACAAATCTTTCCTAAATTTATTCTTCTCGACATCAGCTCTTCTCCTCCTAACTCCTACTCCACCGAGGAGTCGTCAGACCGAGGAGTCGTCAGACTCCTCCTGCTTCTACAACAACAAGGAGTCGCCACTCTGCTAACAATACAACAACAACTGCGCTACGACAATCAACGACTGACCCAACGACCTAAGATAAACGGATACTCTATCCGTTATCTTGTCATCACCTTCAACAAGGAGTCGCCACTTTCCCCTTTGACATAATCTGTCGCCGTAAATCAACTTTACACCTCATACTGTATCTATTTGCCCTTATCCAATAAAATTATCTTATTATTCGTGCTCTTGTTACCGCACTACAACGCCTCTCAACAACTTAAGATTTGTTGTCGAGAACAAATCTTATCATCAATCGTTCTTATTTATTACTCTTCTCGACAGTTGTTTTCATAGATGTGAATTGATTAGATTTGAGATTGATGAGAATTACGTTGATCATTTATTGTTACAAGGTTATAGAGTAGTGGACAGTTTGATGCAGCCATTTAACCCCGGAGGTGCTACTCCTGTTGGTTGCATTAACTGTGGGCGTGGCTAGTTACCGTAGTCACTTATCCCCGTAGCTACTGCACATAAATTTTATAGAACAGTTCCGCCTACATGAGGAGATATAGCTATTTTCTTAATGTTATCTCAAGCAATAGGGGTTATCATATTTAGGCCTAGCGTACCCTCAAGTTCACCCAGTAACACATGAATTTCTGTGCACCGTTCGATTCCTCAGAACCTCTAGTTTCAGAATATCATATATTTAGCTGACTGAGTAATAATGATTAGATGAGGAGATATAGCTATTTTCTCAATGCTATAGGATTTGTCATCTTCGAGCTTACCGTACTTTCAGGTTTGCTCAGTAACACATGAATTTTTGTATACCATTCGATTGAGCGGAACCTCCAGATTCAGAAAAAACATATAGTTTGTTGACCAATTCTGCTTTCTTGAGGAGATATGGCTATTTTCATAAAGCTGTTTCAACAACAAGCGCAAAGGCGCTCATTCACATACGTTCTATCACTACAGATCAATATCAATACGTTACTATAGCTCTATAGAGGTTACGTTTAGCCCTAGTGGATAAATAGTTCAGAGTGGTATGGTGCAGAAAATTTCGGCTGAATCTAACGAGCCTTTGTGAGGAACTTGTTCCAGTATCTGAATGTGTTGCTGTTTATTGTTGTTGTAATGGTGGCAAAAGCAATGTGTTGGTTGAACCGTTGTTGATAAAATGTTCTTTTGACTATTTGAGTAGCTTGCATTTGTGACGCGTAGTGCAGTGTATAACGTTTTTGGTTTCGCAGTTGTAAGTGCGGTGCAAGCTTGAATATTTTTATTTTGGTAACTGTCGTGGTGATCATCCATGGATCTTTGTCAATAAACTTACGGTTGTGCAAGTAAGGTTTTATAGTGATGTGGCTCGATTCATAGTGATCAAAACAACGAGCACCTTTCCAGTCTCTGAGCATATGTTACACCTTCGAAGAGTCAGCATAATCTGCGAAAATGAGTGTAATCCGTCGACAACATACATACTTACTTTTCTGAAGTTAATTACAAGTCCAAGTCAATTGCACCTACTTTTCTGGAGTCAATTTCAAGTTCGGTTGGAATGGTTATCTCTTCCCTTTCATTCGAAGCACAGTAATTGGAGAAACGAACTTTAAAAATTATCGTTCTTACATGTGCCTATTAAGTACATAAATTCGTCCCCTTTTTCACGGATAAAGGGACGGATTTTATCCTCAGTAATTTGTTTTGTTGAAGTTTACTGATTTGTTACGATAACGATTGATCCAGATGCTTCTTGATGTTTGTGAGGTGATGACTGATTTGTGAGGAGGAATATCACTATGCATTCGCATTTGGCGATACCGGATATGCACTTGATGAAATGTTGTAAAGAGTCATCATAACGGATCAACATTCACTATTCGATTCTTAATTCACTGTTAATTTTATTCCAACAGTTTTAATTTATGTGCTATTCTATTCCAACAGTTCTTTGTAAAACATGTTACATTTGAATTTATGTCAACTCCTGCTACAAGTACAGCCTTAACTGTTTCGGAACCACCAATACTGTCATCTCATATGAACACTCGTATCTCATACGTGTAACCGCGCATGTAACTCGGTTCCCTCATCGTTGAGAAATAATCAGTGAAATTGAAAGTTCAAGCGTTGTCAAATATTTTGATACATGTTAAAATGAAACAAAACAAAATACTCGGGTAATCTTGCATTTAAGGTCAGTAAAATCAAAACAGCATTTCGTTCGTTCACATTCGCAGTTGGTAAGCCTAAGCTCAAGCCTAAGCCTAGGCTTAAGCCTAAGCCTGAGCCTAAGCCTAAGCCTAAGCCTAAACCTAACTACACCACACACTTAACTGCAAATGTGAACGAACGAAATGCTGTTTTGATTTTACTGACCGTAAATGCAAGATTACCAATACTCGTTCCGTCAAAAAGTTTGCTTGTCGTTATTCATCGCTATCTGCTGTTGTTTGCTGTTATTTATCGCACGACAAAAAATGCAGATTCCTATGAAAAATGTCCCATTAAAATGTTCGTTGAATTTACTAGATTTAATAATTTGAACTAAAGTATTCAATAATCATGATAAATATAGCAAAACAGCACAACTATACTAAAAAATTTATACCTATGAGCGAGCAATCGCAAACAATTTGTTTCATGACAGAAATATGCGAAATGACGACGTTATGCTATGAGCATTGTTCAAGAAAGCAATTTCAGAAAAAAAGAAGGCAATCAAACACGATATGGATAATCAAATCGATAACACTAATCAAACACCATAAAACGACAATGATGCAAAGCGATTGAACATTATGCACTAGAATGTTAGCGACAATCGTTGACGCATGAATGTCACCTATCCGAAGTGATTTGGCCCAACTTTTCTAAATCTTTTTCATGAGATGAACAAACGGCTTATGTTGAAGCTGCTGAAGTCAATGAAGATCTAGGCTGAATTTAAGCAATAACAGAATACTGTATTTGTCGGTACTCTGTTAAAAATTAATTATGTGAGGATGGATAATTTTTCAGCAAATAAATCTTTGTGTTAAAATGGATGAGGAATAACAGTTTTAGTGCATAGAAAAGCACAATAAAGTGACAACTGATTAACACAATCATAGAAAATAAAACTGCATCAACTACGAGAGACTATAAAATTACGAGACCAAAACAAATCGTCTGGGTGAAGTTGAAAGCAATGACTGTTGTCAAGTGAAAGAGCCGCTACATACGTCTTACAGATAAAACCTATCAAAGAGTATTCGTACAATAACTCGATTGATCAGTACAAAAAACAAGCTATGAAATGTCAACAAAATGAGGTAGTTAAACAAATGTGAATCACATTTATGCGTTTCAAAATGGAGCACCTAGACGAGGAGATAAATGAAATAACACCGCAAAAACGAATGAATAGGCAAACAACACATATCAATCCATCATCATCTACAATTGCGAAGCAGGGCTCATCCATACTATTTCCTAGTTGTCAAGGTTTCAAAACGCGGCATGAAAAGACCGAATTTATGTTCAATACCGCTGAAAGTTGCAGCAGCTAAACTGAAACCACCAATATGATCAGGATTCACTGAACTTTCATCGGTAAGAGTGGCTCGCACAGGCACCTAAATAGCAAGAAAGAGATGAACGAAACAATAAAAATAGGATAAAATTGAAATATTACCTTGAAAATGCTACTCACTTTAGAAATGAACTTTTTGTTCATGATCATTCCGAAATGCAATGTCTCCCTTTTTCCATCACTAACGAAATGAAGAGAACCAGTGGATTGACCAAGGTTCGAATGGTATAACAACAAACTATTGATGAGCACAAATAACAAAAATAACCTCGGAGCCGGCTGGCCGATTGCCACCAAAATCAACGTAGAATAACCTCTGCAGTAATTCATACATAAACAAAGTAACGGCAAACTGCGGACTGGAACGACACACTCGAGCTGCGGTTCCTTTCCAAAACGCTAGCGGACCTTCTTCCTTCATCACCTTTAAAAACCAACAACGTTAGCAATCCAGCTGATAGATATTGTAAGACCACGAAAGAAATCAGCAAAACAGTCCTCATTCAGATGAACTAGATTGCAAATCATAACAAGTGCTCGTTGAATTAATGCTTCTTCGCGCAAAATCGCTCAACAAATTCATTTGGATGATTATGTGAATAACTGTTTGTATATGCTTCAAAAACAATTCATTCAACACACTTCAACAAAAACATGAACAACACAATATTTCCATACAAACGTCTAAAAAAAAAAGAAAGGGAACGAAATTTTAACGATCAGAAACGTGCCTTCCTTGCGCAATCCAGCAATCCATCATAGGTGGTTTGTCCAGCACGTGCAGCCACTTGTAATCGTGTTTTAATGACATCGGCTGGTGTGACGAGTGCAGCGGCCGGCACTCCGGCAATAAAAGCAGACGAGAACAACGAACCAGCACCGTTATGACCCTGCAAGCCTGCTGATGTTGATAAAGTTTGTGGAGCCGAAAATCATTTCGTTACTGATCAATTAAATCAATCAAACTTCACATAACAAACACAAAATGAATATCCTTACATCACTGTCAGCAGTGGCCAGTTTAGCGTGTGCATACACAGGGAAGTAAATTGCTGAGAAGGGAATATCCCGAAGAAAGCATGCTTTAGCGCCTTTGTACAGTCCAGATAATCCTAATTCACGAACCACACTCAATACACCAACCTACAACAATCATTGCATTCACACAATAACTCCTATGCAATCATACTTATCACCAGTGATTTGCTGAAAGCTTCAAATTCCTTTGACGGAATGAAACCATGAATGAAGCGGAACAAAGTCAACACTCAATTATAATTGAAATTCATACTTCCTGGGCATCTACTCGATGGATACACTGAATGGATTGCAACAAACATTAAGACATTGCTCACCCTAGCTGCATTCTTCACTTCACCAGCAACCTGGAGTCGAATTTTGACTATTTCGAGCGGATTGGTGAATATCACCTGACTCGCTCCACCACATCCACCAGCTAAGATCTCAGCCCATAACGGAATACGACCATCAACTGTGAATTTATCGCGTACCCAATCATTCATCGTCAACTTAATTGCTTTCTCCGGTGCAACGCCAACAATCTGCGGTAAAAGACCACGATACAGACCCACAATCCCTGAAACATTATTATTACAGTTTTTAAATGACTTATTTGATAACGTATTCTTTTGAAGCAAACTAAAAAAATTTATGCGCAATTGACATTTCAACGATGATACGAGACAAATGAGCAAGACAAAGGCAGATAATAAACGACCTTCAAATTTGATCACTTTCTTGAAACAGTCGAAACTGTGTTTGTATGCAATCTCGCCGACTAATGGTCCACTTCGTTGATTTTGCATACGCGTTTTGACTAAATCGATTGGATAGACAGCTGTTGCACCGCATGCGCCCGCAATAGAGCCCATTGTGAAACGATACGCACTCTCCAGAATCTTGAGAAAAGACGCATTCTTATGTAATAATTTAACAGCAAAGCTGACAGATTACAAATACGTGATAAAGGGCTTACGGCTGCCAATATACCGCGTTCCTCTTTCGTTTTAACGGCTTTAATAGTCGCCAGTCGAGGAATATACGAAATGCGTTTCAGTCTTTGTGGATCAATATTTTCGATATCAGTTAACGACAGCGTCCTCTTGCCTGGATGTGCCGCTTCGGCTAGAGCAAACAATATTTCAACCTGAAATTCTTATTGGTATTAAACGATGATCACTAACAAAGATGCACATACGAAACGATGAATGCAAACTTCGAAACAACTGCGAAGATACAATAATGAAACTCGAACCTCATACGGAGTGATCTGAGGATAACTCTGTGTGGCATTCAGGAATTCTTGTCGTGTCATTTCATGTGATAAATTACCACGTGCAAGACTCACATAAATACGTTTTATCAATTCCATTTGTGACAGCAGACTATTGAATGCCATATAATACGGGTAAGTCACCTGAATGATCAAAAGATTTATGACTAGGAATGTTACAGTGCCGAGTAGACAATTAAAGCCAGAAATTGATTTGTCGGACGAGCATACCCGATGACCTGTGGCGTTACTCGCTGAAACGGCCACTAAATTCTTTTGTACGAAATCCGTCAACAAATGCTTCTTGACTGTGGTCATTATTTTGAGAAAGTCAATCGATGAAATCGTTCCATCACAGTTTTTGTCGTACCTATAAAGCAAATGAAAGACAAATTGAACAAGTGGATAAAAAACTGAAATGCTGATAAACAATCTAGCAAACACTTTTACAGTACATAAAAATTCAGCGGCAAAGAGAAAGAACAAACGGAAAGAGTCGAAATCTTCGAGAAGGAACTCACTTTTTGAAAGCTTGCATGCCTAATTCATCATAGAATTCATGTAGTAATTGACAGAACGCCATATATCCAATCGCACGCTTTTTGTCTCTTCAATCAAAATATGAATACGTTTAATGGTTCGTATGATTATTAGCAGTCTCTGTCATCCTTCTGCTTGAATAATTTGATGATTCTGTTATACAAAAAAAATAAACGAATACAAATCAAATGAACAAATGATCTGTCGCACTTACTTTCCAAAATATCGTTGCATAAAATCCGAATTAAAGTCGAAATCGAATTCAGCTAATGGCTTTGTATGCCTGATGATTTTCTCGAATTCATCACAAGTTACTGATTCAGACGCATTCTTATCGAATAGCTCAAATGCGGTCAAATAAAGCGCATCAGCACTGAAAAGAACAACATAAAAATATGTTCAAGAACGACTTCTCATTACTCAAACGATTCACACTTTAATTGGAATGAAACTATGACTTAAAAAAAGGAAGATACATTTGCTTACTGTTCCATCATTTCATTTATGACAACTTGAAACTTAAGTTGTATTATTTTTCGAAC
Organism: Anisakis pegreffii; assembly: GCA_035041965.1. NCBI lineage: Eukaryota > Metazoa > Nematoda > Chromadorea > Rhabditida > Anisakidae > Anisakis > Anisakis pegreffii. The sequence goes on from JAPYMA010000926.1 coordinate 12,670, forward strand.
AACCACACGTGACTATTGTATCGAAGGCTTATTCAACGATAATGAGTGAATGATTGTAAATAAGAATGAAAGCGATGAGCTGATAGAATCACGTAAATATACCTGCACAATATTGATTCAAAAGCACTGAATTCCTCGAACGAAATCAATCCATCCTTTGTGGTGTCTGCTGCACTCGCCAAGAGGCGTACGGTCTCTTTGTTATAACTGCCCTCTGTGTATAGACCCAAATACCTGCAAATAACAACAGTCGTTAATAAATTAATGCTGTCATAGTAATAATATGATGATGATAATAATATTATTATTATATTATCATTTTTCCAATTATTTTTATCACTGTTATTGCACTCACGGTTCCATTAAAAAGTCTAATGAGAATCTGAATGAAAACAAAAGAAAAATCTGGAATTAGACTTTTGAAAAATCTAGAGATTTTTTTCAGTATCTGAAAAAATCTAGAAACGCAGAGCTGGAATTAGAAGTGACCAACTTTCGAATGAAATCGTCATCGGTCATATAATTAACACCATCTCTGGAAACACTTGCATATTTGTTGAAGATAGCCAACAATGCGTTTGAATTAGCTCTCGAAATGGGAACACGTTCCGCCGCCGAATAATTCACACTACATTCCGCGTTGCGTAACGTTCGTACACAAATTCCTTTCACCAAATGATCCATTCTTCCAAACTTGAAATAAACGTTTTGGATTAATGAAGAAAAGATTTATTCACAAAGAACTAATTAATTAAACCATGTGCAAATAAACAACTATGAACCAGATCATTACAGCCAAGTAGACTGCTTAAGAGCTGTTGTTTGCGTTTCCAATTTAAGGTTTCCATTCGAATCACCGCGTTCTAGTTCCCAATTTGATACTCTTCATCTAAAATCACGAAATATTTCACAAACTTTACCAACTGAAAATCTTGTGCTAATCTCTCGTAAGCAATGTGGAATGCGACGCCACCCCCATACGAGTGTAGCAATCAAACGACGGCAAATGATCCGTAAACCAACAGAATTGCACCGAGGCAATGCTGATCACAACTCACTTATTAAAAAGAAACTTGTTCATCAACAGTCGCTTTGTACCACTCCAAACACACTCCTCGTTTCTTGTATCGATTGGAGTCGTTCGAAGAGCACCTTCAACTCAATGCAGTTTTTGAAGAATTTAAAAAATTCAGAGCGATATGCTGACCAAACTTTAGAGTTGATGATGCAACCAACGCTCAGCTGACGCTTTGAAAACGCGATATTGAAGCAGTGCTTTAGTGGAAGAGAAGCGTAACAGAAAATTGCAACAAATTCATTTGCACACTGAAAATCAACGGCGAACAGCACTAGTAGTATCGACGATGACAACTGACGTGCTCAGGCAATAGAAATTGCTGATCATCATCCTCAGCCACCTGCGATTCCTCAACAAAACAACTGACATCGCTGTTATTGCCATGCGTATGCATTAACACTTCTACTTTCAACAAACAATCATCACGCATCTGCCACGTGTATTCGCACTTCTGATGCACATCACACTATTTATCAAATGGTGCAATGACGAACTTAACGCACAAATATTTGTGGGGAACTGCAAACGAGAGAAAAAAAATAGATCATTTTAAGTGTATGGGAGAATAAGCAGAGTGATTGATAAACATAAGAGAAATGGAGCCAATCAAAACGGACTCAGTTGAAATGTTTTTACAACGATGACCTGTTCGAGGTTGCTAATTGTTGAATAACGCAACTCAAGTGAATCAACTCATCAACCTATCACTTGTAATTACAGGCAGTAGGAAAAAGGTGTATGAAGAAACGGTAAAAACAGAGCACAGCATCGCATTTCTCTGATTGACATTAATGCAAAATGACTTGAGGAGAACGGAGATTTCCAGTTTCATATTTTTCTAGAACGCAAAAATGCCTAGAAGTGTTACCTACGCCCAAATTCTACTTCATAAAAAACGACTTCAAATTAGATAATTAAACAAAATGACGAAAACGATAATATTGACAAGGAGGCGAACTGAAAAATAATTCAAAACAAAAATCATGCGACAAATTCGGAAATCAAATGAAGAAACACACTGAAACGCGATAAAATGTTTGTCAAACAACACGATGAGAACGTCAACAGTCCAACAATCAAAGAGATAACCACTCGAAAAAAAACGATAATCAAACAGCAGGAATGCAAAAAATGGAACTGTAAACTAAAATAGAATGTAAAGGCATCGAATTCAGCGAAACGACGAAATGCCCAACGAATGAAGAAATGGTTGACGATCGTCAAAACGATACGAATAAAATGCAAGATTACTGTGTCTGAGCAACGAGAGCAGATCTGAATTATCAGATTGAATTAAAATAAAAACGATCCATCGAGAATTCTTTTATTTGCAATAAACAAAGTAATAATTCAAATTCAAATAAAAATTTGACAAGTGAACAATAAACAAACAAGTAATCAAAAACAATAACAACAACAACGAAAACGAGAATAACAGTAACAACGGCCACGAAAATGGAACTATCAATCCGAATCCGACATAACAAAATCAATCAGTTCATCTCTATCGCGTTCAGTGCCAATTGCTCTTTTTTCGGTCTTTTCTTCAGGTAAATTCGTTTTCCGTTTCTTCTTGCGAGTTGATACCTTTTGCGTACCATTCACTTTCATTTCTGCGATCACATTAATACCTTCATTCTTCACCTAAATGAAAGCGATACGTTAATATTTCATTCATAAATATAACAAAAGCAAAAGAATAAATTAAATGAGTGTAACGTCAACGCAGACATTTGAAGTGCAATATAAATATCAATGAATAAGATTTACCTTAGCGTCGACATTCCCTTCAACCTTATATTCTTTAGTAATGTCCTCGTTTGTTCTCGCATTATGCGAAATACTTTCGTTGTTTAACTCAACTTTTGTTCCCATCGTTTTCTTGATAGTATTGAACTGCAAAATCAACTCAGTACTATCACTTCTTGAATCAAATCAATTAACAAATAAACAAAAATTATAATACATGTGTGATGATATGATAGAATAATGATGAATTACAAATTAACCTGCGTCAAAGTTTTTTGCTGCATTGCCCAAATTTTATGCCATGACTCGTAGAATTTAGCTAGTGGTGATTCAGACGTGCTCAATGTTGCTTCCAGTGAGGCCTCAATACCAATAATCAGTCCCTCAATGTATATGATAGGCTAAGTCATTCATTATATGATTATAAAAAACGATATGAAATATATTATACGACCAAATGATCATCTTATGTATGAGTAATACCATACATCGAAGCTAATGAAGATGACAAGTGCTCCGAAAAAACAATCAAAACAACAAACGCACCATGCAAAATTGATCGTTCAATACCACCTCTCTGCTCTCAACAATAACATCCATCCATTTGGCATGCTCAAGCAACTTACTATGCAACGATTTAAACAATCTCACAACATCTGTATTACGACAATCTCTCAGAAAGTGTTTCAACTGAAATGTAAAATACTTCTAATTAATGCACTCGACAGTAACCAATAAACACAAACAAGTATAAATGAACATAAGAAAAATAACCTGGCCATCAAGTGGATAAATGACATCTGAGAACGCACAACTTGATCGTAACAAATATGCAGCTTCGAGCTGTACTTTGAACAATTCCTCAAGCATTGCTTCTCTGAAGCCAGCATCTTCGAGTTGTGAAGTTGATGCCTTCAATAGTTTGGAAGATTATAACACGTGATCAATGATTGGTACCACTGATGACAATGCAAATACAAATGTGCAAATGCAAATCAGAATGTAAAAACAATTTTATATGAACAAAAAACATTTAAAAAGCGATTACCTTGAGAATGCAGTTCATATCGAGGCATTTGATTGTTCCTTTCCCTTTCGACGGTTTCTTTTTCAACACTAATTTTATCTCGTCCAACAACTTAATAATTTTACTTATATATGAACAATATAAATGAACAATGAATCAACTAAACCGATGATTAGCTAAAATGATTACAGTTTTTATAACTTCTATAGCCAGAAATAAATGAATCATTGAAATTTGTATGACGAAACAATGTTCCTCATTTAATATGCACCCACCTGAATAGACTGTGCCAGAGTTGGTACATAAATACGGCAATTCACTTGTAAAAGCATCAAAATTTTGATACAGTGCAATCGTAATGGAGCGTATCTTGCTGATGGAAATAATCTAGAAATTAAGACTTCATTTCCAATTAGTTGAATAATTGAATCACTGATAACTCAACACAACTGGAAAGATACAAACTCATTTTAAGCAATTAATGCTCAAATAAGCCGCAGTGAGAAGGCAAAATGCGTAACAACTAAAACCACAATAACAACGATTTTGAATTCCATTAGAACCCAAAATCAATAACCGATAATCAGCAATAAACGGAAAATCAAATAATCAGTCAAAGTGGAGTTGCTTTCTCTTTTCAGAAAACTAAACAAATTTACCGCATTGTGGCAATGATGATTTGACAAAGTGGATAAACAAGTTCATGCAGTGCAGAAGTTTCGTTGCTGTCACGAACAGAAAATGCACGCGAAATAACATGCGCCCATAAATAAAGGCACTGTATGAATTGCCAATTGTAGACTGTTTGGATGAGATCCTGAAAATGAAAACACTAACGAATAAACTGCAAAAAAACGTGAGTGAATCTGAACAGATTTATGTCAGAGATGTAACTGAAACCTTTCGTTTAGCGATCATCGCATTTCGAAGATGAATTGCAGTTTGTCGAATATATATGAACGCGTAAGGATAACTGATCGATGGATAAATGAGTGTTATTTCCGAGAATGCTTTTTGCATGAACGATATCAATAGACATGTTTCTGCACTGACTTCACGTACATTCGAAACGTACGCAAAATAGCAACACTGCAATTAATTTCTTCAAATACACCTATTCATAATATGCAAATGCCAAATACACTAACACCATAACGATTTCAAAACTCATATTCCAACACCTTAATTTAATTAAATACTTTCCCTCCTCTTATTTTACAGGAATTTATCGTCAAATTTGCAATATTCTCAAAACCACGTCAAGCAGTAGTTGAGAAAATCATGAAAAAGAAAATGAACAAATGAAAGAGATAAACCTTTAGAAGGCTTGGATATAGAAGTTTGTCGACACGCACAAGTTTACATAACACCAACATTGATGCGACACGACATTCTAGCGTTTTACGACTCCATATCCTCACAACGCTCTGAATCGTTGAAAACAACAATGACCGAAATCAAACGAATCATTGAATAAGTAGGCAAACAAATAATTACCTTGATAAGGATTTTCGAAAGTTTCACAAAATGAGCATACAGTTCAACGATTTGTGCAATTGCTCGTAACGTGCAAACAATCACATCTGCATTCTGCACTTCATTCAGAAACTGAAAATAAAACCAGTCACAATATCAGACGCGAATCATGAATCAAAGCACAAAAAGATAACTTACTAACAAAACCGCATGAAGATATTGTTTCACGATTACACTCCATTTCTTCCATTTTTTGAACTTCGAACTGTTCACACTGTGACACTTGACTGTCTTGTTCTCAGTGTGTTCTTCTTCTATATTCCCGTTTTTTTCCGATAATTTTTCATCAATTGGATCCAATACTTCGAACAACGCACGACCAAGATGTTGAAAACATAATCGGATTATTTCTTCGAATACTGCAAATTTAACTCACCATGCAAACAGCAAGATGGCTATTCATTTCATGATTAGAATGATTTCAAGAGTGTCGAATATTCTGTCAGAACGAACTCTTATTATCGTTGATAACAAAAGCAGGTGGTTCAATGTCAGCACCAACTCTCGAGACACACGCCATGAATGCCTTTACTGCTGTTCGCACTGCCCATGGAGGTACTTTCTCCTTCAAATTACTGTTCAGTCAGGAATATGTCAACCAAATAGGTTGCTCTTTTACGAGCCACTTAAAAAGCTTTAACTAACTGAAAATATTCTGAACATCATTCGGAAAGTGTAATTCGATGGCAATTAAAAGTCGTAATGTAGATAAGTTACCGATGTAATGAACGCTTCGCGTAGTGCACTAACGGACAGACTGTCCACAATCCGACGACCATTATGATCAGTTCGAATATTGGTAACATCCGCTTCATCATATACTTTATCGTCGTCTGGTGCATCTATCACTTCATCAGGTTCATCTGACAACAAAACACAACTGAATAAGTGCATTTAGACAGATCTATCTTTAAGGCAGCAATTCAAAATATCACAAAAAACTGCAGTAACAAGTGCTGATTGATGCTATTACCACTGCTCAGTGATTCAACGTCTGATTCGTTAAACTGAAGCAAGTCAGCGTCTTGTTCTCGAAGAAACTTGAAAAATTCCGGATCATTTTTGGCGATTTTCTCTAGCTCCTCTTTGTGTGTCACTTTTGGCGGTGAAGTCGCCTTCTTCTTTATCTCTTTCACTTTTTTCACGGTTTTTTGCCCTGCAACAATTCCATCTGAAGAAAAAAAAAGATAAGTTCAAGACTCAAAAGTGTACAGTCAAAATATTTATGGAGCACGTTTTTTTTTTACCGATATTAAATTCGAAAGACATGATCAAATAGAGGCATAAAAAAACAGAAATACCGCTAAAACGTTCAAAACAGAATGCAAACGTGAGTGATTGAATGAGGAACAAAAATCCTGACTCTTTGTTCTTCAAGGTGCTGATTCAAAAATTAAAAAAAGTGGAGTATCACCTCGCTCAGCTTTGCCAGCTGCATTCTTTGATTCAATTCTTGATTTTCTGATTTCTCGCCGGGCAAGCTTCGAATTTGACCCGTCACCACTCATTACTTTCTTCTTCAAAATGATAGCTTATATATTCACAGAAGACACATCACTGAAATATCATAAGTGAGACGGTAAAATTGCTGTTAGTTTCAACTTTATCACAGCTACGTTTCACCTTCGGCGTCGTCGCACTTGGCCATAGTAACACGTCTAAGCGCAGGGGCGGAGTCAGCGAGGAGCATGCGCAATCGCAGGTCAACGAGTGGTTGAGCTCTTGAATGAGCAAAATTTATACCGATGGTATATCAGAAAAGGACCGTTTTGAGGGGTGATGAATTGCGGACTGATTGAAGAAGTTGTGACCATTTTGTAGAGAATAAAATTCTCTATCATATGAACTATTATATTCTGAGATACGTCCGTTATAAAAAAACTTGACCGGTCCTAAAGTAGAAAATGTTGGACAAAAATGAAAGACACATTTATGTAGTACCAAATTTCAGGATGCCTCTAACAATGTTTGAACTATAAGACTAGGCATATTTTGTAGAGCTTAAAAAGCTCTATAAAATGAGCTGGATTCAAATATAGAAATACTGACCACTTACGGAAGTTATGAGGGTTTGAAAGTGGAAAATCGTGAAAAAATTACAAGTTAACAGATAAAGTACCAAATTTCAGTTCGAAACTACCATTCGTTTTGCTATTTTGCGGTGCATGGCCACCTGGAAGCTTGACAACGGAATGATGTCTTCTTCATTTATTGCATTTTTAACTATTTACAAGCATCAGCATACGTTAAAATTCTGTTATTTACTATGAGTAGATAGTGAAGTGGATAGAGAAGTTAGCTTCATCAAAAAGCTTTCAGTCATGCCAAGGTTAAACTGTACTATGTAAGTTTTATGAGATCGACGAGATTATGGAAGTAAGTTAATAAGAGTACTGTACTTGAAACCTAATTACAATAACTCTAGTGAGAAGAATGTTCGAAGAAAGAAGCTGCAATTAGTGGCGAATGCTTTCACAGAACGATTTTTTACACAAAGCGCAGCGTGTCGCGTACGAAAAGCTCAATTCACGGTATCTGTGATCGGGTCAAGCTTACGGAAGCTTTAATAAGTTGCAAAAGTTTTTCTCGAAGTTTTAATGTGGAAAATCTGCATATTGATTAGCTAGTGTTCAGTTAGATTCGTTCTAATTAAGGCATTAGTTGTGAAGAAATAGAGGTAGCTAGGTGGTGGTTTCAGCGAATCTAACAGAGAACGCATATTTCGAATGAAGAGTTTGAACTTCATGTGAAGATGTCTCGAGTAATTTCAGTGAATATGCAAAGGTTTTTTGTTTGAATAAGTAAACAGATTGAACTCTTTGAGTCGTACCAAGCTCCATTGTGAAATGCTTGATTTCACAATTGTAAGTTACCTTACAAATTAGAACGCTGAATCTTATGACGTTTCATTGACGAAACTTGATTCTGCTTTCAGCTTTATACCTAGTTGCTTGAGATTTTGCACAGTTTTAAGTAATATTTTGCGGCTTTGATTTTTTGATTAAAATGGTTCGGATTTATGGCGTTTTAAATGGAGGCAGTGAAGGCAAATATTGGTGAATGGGAAAAGTTCGCATACAATTTTAATGTGGTTGAGAAGTTGCGGCGTTAATCTAAGTACACCTTTGTATGCAAAACGAAATCGTGTGTTCATTTGATCTTAATCGCTGACTAGACAATAAATTGAGTGATAACATAAACTATTTCGATTAATTGTATTTGTTTTGAATGCTCATTCAGGACGCAACAACGTCGCTTGCTTCGGCGTAGGAAGATTCGTCCATATTTGGCTTTGGGTGGTATGACAAAAGATATTGGGTGTGGGGAACGTGGTCGAAATATGAAGAATAGCGATACTGACGACGAAATTGATACAGTACCACCTCTTGATGAAGTGGTGAGTATTGTTCCGAAAGAATTAGAATTTGGTTATGATAAACGGTTTATGATTCATGGGAGGCAGAATTAAACTTTTTTCTAAGCAATAGTTCTTAGAACTGAATTAAAAAGCCTTATCTGCATTTTTGTTTGATCACTGATCAAAAGTATCATCTGTTTTTCCATATTTCTCATTGAAATCTGTCTTATTCACGCCATCGAAAATCAATCGTTTTATGGATGCAGAAATAATCAGGGTCTACTTCCCAAAGAAGTAACTGTTATATTGTTATCATTCAGTGTAGAATTTCCTTGAGCGATTGCAAATATCCACACAATTTTCAGCAGTGTATTTCAACAGTTCATGTTGAGGCTCCTTTTACTTTTACTAGTTATTATTCATTACTCGTTTTACGGCCTTTCTGCATCACTGAACCATCTATAAACGAACGATTACGTTCCAGTTGGATGACAAGGACATTTCTCACTCAAGAATGCTTATTCTGAAAGCCTTGACACCACGAGCACATCATGATGAACAAATGGATACTTCTGATCAAAATGGAGGTAATATCGGATCCCCCTCTTCACGATGGTTTTGTTAATCCATCCAACCTCACTTCTTTATTTCCAAGTACCCGTCGTGTCATTATCTATAAATGCCTTCTTGCAATCGTTTCTCTTTTTTTTTGTACTAATGGTTTTTCACTCGGAACAATTGTTCACAAGAAAATTCTGCGGAAAGTTGTTGCTATAACTGAAAAATTTCCCCAGCGAAAGTGCCGTCTATAATTACCTTAATTTTTTCTCTTTTTTGCTGTAATTCCACAAAATTGTTCAGTATTTGTTAATTTTCAAATGGAATAATTAACATTTCAGCGTCGTCCGACCCAGGATCACCTGTCTCCGGCGATGCGGAAGAAGATGGTGAATATGTCATTTTTTTCTGACTTTAGTCCATTTGAATAATTATCCACTGAAGTAAAAGGCAAAAGTTTCGTAACATTCATAGTGAATGAGTTTTCGCATTTATCCGATGATATTTTTCATCTTTTTTTTAATATTCTTAATGTTCAGCTACCTCACAATAAATGATTTTGTCTGTCTAAGGCGTGTTCCATTATTCGAATTCTTCTTACTGAATACTTTGTAAACATTATGACGTTATTATAGATCCATACAAGTCAGAGGCGACACTGCATTTGGACATCGATCATTTTAGTGAATTTACGCGTGGCCCCCCTGAAACACATCAGCGGCTGAGTAGGCCGGTTTACGTGAGAGGTTTACCGTGGAGAATTCTTGCTATGCCTCGCGAGCAGAACCGCGTTAATGTAAGTTGTCATTGTATTGAGTGATGAATAATGATGCCAGTAACCATCTTTTCGTTGAGGAATACTTGAGTTGGAAGGTTTAAGTTATTTTGATCGAGGAGAACGGCAGCAAGCTGACGTTATGCAAAAGGACGGTTTCGACGGTTTGGGTTGAAAGGAATGGGAACAATAAAACGAAATCTTTTGGTTGATCAGGCAAAATAGTTGTAGAAGAGATATTTCAAAATGAGAAGTACTGCATTGTAGTTTGCTTCAAAGGATTTGCTGAGAAATGCGTGGTTGTTATTATGAACGATTACTGTGCAACCAAGTAAAAATCGTTTAGAAATTCTAAAGTATTAGGTTGAGGATGCTACGAATTCATAGCATTCGTTACAGATGGAACGAAGGGGGAATGCGCGTGCATTTGGTTTTTTTCTTCAATGTAACGGTGAGGCAGAAGCGATCTCGTGGTCATGCACAGCTAGTGCTGTGCTAACTGTACTGGCACAGAAGCCTGGTGTCGAGAATCACGTAAGGCGTATCAATCACACTTTCTATCAAAAGGAAAATGATTGGGGATATTCACAGTTTTTGCCGTGCGAGGTGAATCATTATTAATTTAACGTTTTTCTATATTTCATTGAACTGGCCGTGGTTTTGCTTGAGTTCGAACTTCCAGTGAGTTGTCTTCTTGTTAGGTTGTCAATTACGACTATTAAGGATTCGTTTCTAAATGACCGCTAATTAACTCTCAGTTCTGATGCTTCTTTGTGATTCTCATTCTTTAATTCTCATGCCGCCTGGTGTGACATTTGCATCATTCCAGTTATAATTTGAAGGTGTAATAATTTTGCAATTTTTAGACACTGCTTAATCCGGATAATGGATACATCAAGGATGATACGATCAAACTGGAAGTAACGGTTATGGCAGATGCACCGCATGGTGTACAGTGAGTTATCGTTGGCGTTTATCTTCACCATTTCTTAATCAGTGTTTCCACTTGTTGTTCTTTTCTGAACGCAGTAAGAATAGTGTTGCCACTGTTGACGGGTACATTAATTGAATTTGAATATGAAAAGAGTTATCGAATTTTCCTATTGAGTCGTTCCACGAAAAATGATCGAAGACAGTTGAACGAGTCGCATTTCAGATGGGACAGCAAGAAGCATGCTGGCTTCATCGGCTTGAAGAATCAAGGTGCAACTTGCTATATGAATTCCATTTTGCAAACGTTTTTCTTTACCAACATGCTACGAAAGGTATTTTTTCAGGCTTGATCTACCTATCTTTCGAATTTTTTTCTTTTTCTATAACTTCAAAACTTCCGAAAATTGTTGGATTTGATTTATTTTTCCAATTCCGAATAGTTTAACTCCAATCAGCCCATTGGCATTAAAGAATTGCTTTTTTTGTAGAACCCCTCTAGATGTCTTTATTTTATTCGTCAACTTTTTAAAAATGAATTTGATGGTATGTTGTATAAAAATTATGCATATCATCGCTGAATATGTATCTCAAACTAATATCTCGGTGAACTGTTGTTGATGGCATCTGATGGTAGTTAGAATCTTGTTTTATATTATGCGAACATTGATGAAATTGGTTTGGAAAGAAGCGAATTGCACATCATAGAGCGTTTAGCGTTCTTATGAGTCGTTGTGAGGCTTGCTTGATGTTCTTGTTGAATGCAGTCATGACGTTGCAGTCTTCTTTTTCGTAGACACTTTTCGTTTATTTGTCATCATATTATCATCAGTGTTTCAGTGAATCACGTTAACTAATCAATACATTACATTTTGTTGATGCAATTAGCTGCGATTATTGCAATGCATTGTTAGGCTGTCTATCAAATGCCAACCGAGAACGACGATCCCGACACATCAGTGGCACTTGCAATGCAGCGCGTATTTTATGAGTTGCAAAAATCTGATAAGCCGGTGGGAACGAAGAAATTAACGAAATCGTTCGGTTGGGATAGTGTTGAGTCGTTTCATCAACACGACGTGCAAGAGTTGTGCAGAGTACTGCTCGATAATCTCGAGAACAAAATGGCTGGCACTAAGGTTCTTTTTATTACCTATCATCGAGTGCTGTCAAAAGATTTACTCGAATTTTGTCATCAATGCATTTGGTCCGGTAATCTAGTAAGAGTTTGATCAATGTTATATAAGTGAATTATCTGCGTGCTCAATTCTCTAATCGCTCGATCTTACGGTATCAGCTTGAAAAAACTTAGTAAACATCGAACATCTTCAAGTTTGACCGTCAAGCTACGGCTTTTGTGTGCAATGGGTAGTTGATAATGTATAAGTGGCTTCTACAAAACAGTTTTCTATTATTATGAGGTAGTATACCGTTGAAATTTTCAACGGTATTCTAATCATCTGGAAAGAAATTTATGTAAAGTACGTTTTTGAAGGTAAAGAATACGATTCCATCACTCTTCGAGGGCAAAATGAAATCTTATGTTAGATGTAAGAATGTTTCTTTCGAATCGAATCGTGAGGAATCTTTCTATGACTTGCAGTTGAATATCAAAGGAAAAACCAACGGTATATTTATGCTTGATTATTCATTATTCAATTGCTGATTAATCATAAGCGGAAAACAGATCGCTTAACATAACGCTTTTTTCCGCAACTATTCGTTGTGTAATCAAAAAGTGCTTGTAAATAATTTTGGATTGAGAGGTGATTATTGTGAATTCCAGTGATGGAATCGTTTTACGACTATACGGCAACTGAAACGCTTGATGGAGATAATAAGTACGATGCGGGTGAATTCGGCTTGCAGCCTGCTGAAAAGGGTGTCAAGTTCATCTCGTTTCCTCCAGTTCTTCATCTGCAACTGATGCGCTTTCAATATGATGCCCAACAAGATGCGAACGTCAAAATTAATGACAAGTTGGTATTTGTTCACATTAATTTTCACGGATCAGTGGCTTATTATTAACTCTTCTCTATTGCGAGAGCTGTTGGATGTTATCTGTTCTGATTGATGATCATGTTTTAGATTCGAATTTCCTGCATTGTTGAATCTTAACAAGTTCGTCGAAGACGGTGATACCAAAGAACCGATTGATTTTGTTTTACATGCGGTGCTTGTACATTCAGGTGATTTCCATGGTGGCCACTATGTGGTTTTCATCAATACCAATATGAATGGTCCAGCTAAGGTTTGTTTCATTTTCAACTGTGAAGTTCGTATTGAAAAAGCTAGCCAACTAAGATTAGTAAGTATAGAAACAACACAGCAGTTGATGTGATCTGTGCATGTTGCAGTTGTCATAAAAATTATAAGAATGCCATAACATTCTAAAAACTGAAACTGTAAAGCGAAGTATTCGCGTTGGAACATATTGCGGAGATCATTTTTTCCTGAAAATTATTATTGAAAGTATATATTTGTACGAAAATGGGGTTTTGATGGCCCTCAGTTATGTTACTCGTACATTCTTGTTCCTCAGAAAACTATCGTTATCAGTGTAGAAATGAGAATCGTTTTGAATCGCTTGGAGAACATCGCCGGTGGTGAGTGGTCGGGTTAAATGTGCGCTGTCAAGTCGATTTTATTTATACTGATGAAAGCACTTCGTTACATTACAGTGGTGCAAATTTGATGACGATGTTGTATCTCGTGCATCCGTTCGTGATGCAATCGATTCGAATTATGGTGGTGATGATCCAGAATTACCTGGAAAATCATTCACCAACGCTTATATGCTCGTCTATGTTCAGAAAAGTCGATTGAGTGAGTAGTTTTTATTCCTTTTCAATCCTTTTTCATAACTATTATCACCAATTTGTGTTGCCAAAGTGACCCATCTTCGTTTGTGTTCAGCTTATGAAAAGAAAAACGATGAAAATTACTGTTCATCTTAAGAGCAAATATATAATGGTGAGAGTGTTGATAAATGAGTGCATCGAGATGCAAAATAAATGGGGAACTGATAACTTGCAGATGAGGTACTATGTCCAGTCACTGAAGAAGATATTCCTCGTCATCTACGTACTCGATTTGATGATGAAAAATCTGCGGATGCAAAGAAGAAAAAAGAAAAAATGGAAGCGCATTTGTTCACTGAAGTTATTGTTAGTTTTTCGTTTTTTTAGTAATTTACCTTTATTGGTTCTTTCTTACGCTTCTCTTATTCAACTCTGCATAATACTGGGTCGTTTTTCAAATCAATGACTGTTCGTGCATCCGTATTTCGATGTGTCGTTGCCGAATGTAGCAACTGAATTCATTTCGAGCAATTCTTCTGTGATGATCTTCTCTGTCATGCTCACTTTGTTTATCTTATTACCTCTTAACGTTTAATTAGATACAATTTGAATGTGAATTAGTTGGTTCATTTTAAAGTCTAATTCGCACATTCCTGTGAATTTTCGTTGCATTTACCTTTTTGGTATGGAGTTCAAATATTGGAGACCTGAAATCGTTATTTTAGCAATTTGCACTCGTCAATTCTTCCTTTCGTTTCCCTTATTCAACTCTGCATTAAACTGAGTTGTGATCTGACGTTGTCTGGGTCAATTGAACCGGCAAACTAATAAACGCAAGGAGGCGGAAAAATGGAGAAGAGAGGGGGGGGGGAGGTGGTAATAGTTTAAGAACGATGGATAATATCATTGAATAATCTTAATTTTCAACTTCAAGCATGCGTCAAGTTGAATGGAAAACAGATGATTTGAAGTATATTTTGCAGGTGATATTGGAGGAGTACATGTATGATTATAATGGTTTTGATTTATTCGATCCGAAGATACTCGATGACGTTCAACATCTGAAAGTGGAAAAGAAAATGACGATCGATCAACTGTATTCACTGTTCGCGAGGGAGTTTGTATGTAATATTATTGTTTACGACGAAGTTTGTGCTGTTTATTGTTAAGATTCATTCTGTGAAAGCGCAGAGATGAAGCAAGTGGTCGAGGAAGAGAGCAGCAGAATACTTTTTATGTTCTGAAATAAGATGTAGTGCCTGATCAGATGGTTGTTAACGGTGAGTAGTTTAGCATGTAGATGAGAATGCATTTCGATTGTGGTTAGTGCAAGACAACACAGTTCGTGATGAACGCAGCAATGCACCGCCGCTCAATCGATTGCGTCCGTCGATGCTACTGAAGCGAGACCATGATCGAGTGGATCGAGATACTAATGATCGGGTGGATGCGGTCCTCGACTCTGATCGCAACATCATCTTCATGGAAGTCGCACCTGATAATGGTGGTTCTGCCAGAAGCTTACCTGCTTACAATGAAGCGCGTATGTTTTTTATCGTGTCGTATCTTTGTTTCGTTCTTTTTTAAGTGATCAGCATCGCACCAGCCTATCAACGTTCTCATCGATGTTATCGTTTTAACATCTCCTAGGTTTATTCTCAGTGATTCTGAAGTTTCACTATTCACTCGTTACAGATGATATGATGTTTTTCTTGAAATATTATGACGCTGATCAACGACAGACGTTCTTTAGTGGCCATATAATGATCAACTGTAAATCAACAATTCGTGCGCACGTACCTCAGATCCTCGATAGGGTACGTCTTCCGCTAGGAACTGAACTGAAATTTTACGAGGTTTGTTGTTAAAATTGCAGATATTTTTCGTATACATTCACTTGTGTATCAAATCTATGCAACTAGAGAAGAATAGGAACGTTTTTCTGAGTTGCTTCAGGCTTTGCACATATTATATTGAGTATCTTGATTGTGTGGAAGTTATTTTGGAGGCGTATAAGTGAAGTGCCATTGGAATTTCAGGAGATCGCACCAGAAAAGATGCGTCCACTGGCGATTGACGACGTATTGTCACAAGATCATGCACTTGTCGAAGTAGTTGATGGTGCAATATTGGTGTTCGAAAGAGCTGATAAGTCAACTCTTGAAAACAACGCGCACCTATATCATATGCAGAAATACAATACGATGCTTGTTGAGGCTGTTCAAAACCCAGACGGCTTTGGCACACCATTGACTGAACGCTTCTCACCCGTATTAGGCGAAATCAGCCAGGTTTTTACTTCTTATCGATGCAGATACTTCATCAACAATAGTAGTAGTTGTCTGATCTTTGTGATGACCTGAAAGGTTACATTGTTTAGTGTAGTTGAATAAAAATTTCATTGTTAATTGAAGACATGGACGATGGACCATGTGATGAAGTGGATTGCAAACAACATCGGGTGTTCTTCTGATAGAATTCTCCTGTGGAAGGTTAATTATCACCATTAAACATATTTTACATTTGACCATCTAACAATTTGAAAGAAAAGAAACATTTCCATTCATGTATTCGGGAAGATGACAAAAGATTTGGGCATGTGATCATCGGGTGTTCCTAATTTGATGAAAGTCTGACGGAAGATTGATCAGCATCTCACCTTTCTTTCTCGAAATTGTCGACTTTCAGTGAATGGAGCATTACCGAAATGTTCAATATTTTTACAACATGTTTATCATTTTCATCTACCTAAGAATTTTGCTGATTTTTTGAAAATTTGTTCATGCGGCAGTTGCAAATCAAGTTGTAACGAATGAGTGGCAATCTAATGAATGTTGCAGGTAAGTCAGTATAATGAGAAACCTACGAACAATCATGTGAGCGATCATGAAATGCGTGTTTGTGCGGTGAAAGATTTGTTGGGCTTGACCGGACCGAATCGTCACGATCCACGTCGTCAGAAACGATATCGCATTTATTACACCAAAATGCCGATTCCGGTCTCGGATTTGGAACGACGCTACAAGATGCGTCTTCAGTGCATGGATGATAAGATGCAAATTTATGTAGGGTTTTGTTGGATGTTTAGTTACAGTTTATGTGATATGTTTGTAGTGACATTTGATAATATCACCGTGATTGTCCTATTGTGTGTTTATACATTAACGTTTCTCTTGTTTCGCAGGAAATAACTGTATTTCCACCAAAGAATGGTAACGTGCAGTCGATTCTAAGTGAGGCGCAACGAGAATTTCGATTCTCACCTAATGGAACCAAAGCTTTGAGGTTATTTGCCGATTAGTTTTCCCAAGATTGATATTGAATTATGAAACGTGAACTCGAACGTAACAAGCAAGTGTTGTCTGATCCGTGATCTCTTTCTTTATGTCAAAAAGAGTTTAGATATTTGAATGTAGAAATATTCAAAAAGTTTGAAATGCTTTACTTTGTCGTTTATGTGGATGAATTGACTGATGATTTTTAAGAAGTAGTATCGTAGGCTAATGACGAGAAAAAGTAGAATCACAATGGGAGTTTGAAATTGACGATTTCAAGTGGTAGGATTTTGTTGTTTTTTTAGGCTAGTCTATACCGGTCAAGTTTCGCATGCTTTGCGAGTTTATCAGGTCTTTTCGAACGAGTCTGCAATGGAAGTGTATCAAAAGATCGGGAATTCAACGTATGCGGTTAGTTGCTGCATTTTCTATTCAGTTAGCTGATATGAAATGAAAACTTGTTTAGGGTTCTCCGTGATGTTTGAAATTCAAAATATAGAAAATACTTATTCGCTTTGTTATTTGCACGTCACACGATCACATGGTCGTGTCGAATTGCTGGAGATGTTTCAGTGATTTGTTACATGCAAATTATGATGTATTACCGCAAGTATTCGAAGGAAGAGTGGATTGATAATTGTTTTTGTATGCAAATCTTATAAGCAGAGATATGATATTATTTCTTATAATGACTTGCTGAATATAATTGTCAGACGTTCAGGCGAGATTGGAAGAAATTCCGGAAGATGAAATGACAATTCGAAGTGGTGAGCATCTTTTGCCAGTTGCGCACTTTGACAAGGTTCTCTTTATTCTGAAATTTTCTTTTTTTATATACAATCAAAAATTGTTTCAGTATTTTGCACAGTGGTTTGTCTAGTTGAATTGCAGTGGGCGTTGTGTAAATTTACGAGAAACATGTTTGTAACTTTTGGTATTCTTAACGCGTGTGAAATTTTATGATTTTAATTGGTTTTCATGGAGGAAATGAATTCGAATCAAATGCAGGCCGATTGAGATCATGCTTAACTTTGTTTTGCATATTCCCAGGACCCGTCCCGTATGTTCGGTGTACCGTTCTATATTAAAGTGACGAATGGTGAAACGCTCGAAAGTGTCAGTGAGCGAATCAGGAAAAAATTGGACGTAAGCGAGAAGGAATTCGAAAAGGTTGCTTTTCAGGCTTGAAAAAGTTTTTCTTCTCTTTGGTTAAGGTTTTTGAAAAATTTAAATTTTTACATCGATTTCGAAAAAGATTTCCATGGTTGGAGAAATGAAAAGAAAACAAACAATTGAAAAAGTAGTTTATAGAGAAATTTGATCCCCGCATTCTGTGGCAATTATCGTTTCATAACTGATGTTGAGCAGTGACAAAGCTGTTTTTGTTTGATAGGAAATCAGTGAAGGAACAAGTTAAATTGTAGAGAACATAGTCAGTGAAGTTCTGTTTGCATGAGAATGAATGGTTCAGATCGATCATTTCAGTACAAATTCGCTATTATTGTCAACAACCGTGTCAGCAAATATCTCGATAAAGAGAACGTCGTCAACCTAAATGAACTTGCGCAGGCACATTTCACTGGTAAGCATTTTCTTCCTTTTTTGACGTTTGTTGTCTGTTTAGGATAATACCGTGAGACTTGCTCATGAGTGTATCATCGTGAGTGATCATAGATGTATTGTGAAAGAACTTTTGCTAAATCTAGGCTTGATGTCAGCACCGTGGCTCGGGTTGGATCATATGAATAAGAGTCGTGGCACACGAGGTTCGCACACCACTGAAAAGGCGATAGTTATCCACAATTGATGATGAACGATAACAGTACGATGTGATCAGATTTGAACTGAATTGAATTGGCCGTCTGCCCGAGTGAATGAAATTTCATTTTGCGATCCATCCCATTTGTTTATTTGTTCATCGATATTGTTTCTTATATCACTGAACAAGCACTATAGATTCTTCAGTTTTGGACGGCTGTTTTGTAATTTATTATTTTTTTCATCTTAACTCACGCCATTTTCTGCGTGCTGTCTTCTTTTCTATTCCTTGTAATATCCGCAACGATCTATTATTATTGCCCTGTGTACTTTGTAAACTTCTTTTTTCTCGAACACTCCGTCTGGCACTTCAAATTGATTTGATATGGTGTGATATGATATGCAGTTGTCGTTTTGATTGAGTAAGTTTCATTTTATTTGAAGTGTTGCGATGTGAACTTATATTTTGTTATGTTGCGAAATTATTTAGTACGACATTGCAAGTTTAAGTTTTCGGAAAGAACTCGTTGTGAACTTATATTTTCTGATTTGTGAGTGGGTTCTTTGATTTTTGACGAATACCGCTTTTATTATTTTCGTTATCAGCTTGATAGATCAACGGTTGGAAAGTTCCAGACGAATTTTGTTCGCAAAGCAGAAGTTGCTTCAGGAGGAAGGCTCGTTAGAATGGATATGGAACAACTACCCTTGTCAATGACTCTCAGGCAATTGTTGTCTTCTGTTCTCACGCCACGACTCCTTCATAATCTGTTCCATCATATCAAGTGCCCCACATACGTCTTCGACGGCAATAATGGACAAATATATCCCAGCAGAGCATTTCGTTTTGTGCAATGGGTGAAAATTTAGGTAGTTGTCCGGGCGCCTTATTGAATGTAACGAAATATAGCGCGGTACAGTGAAGAATCTGATGAAGTTCGTTTATTTGGAAATATACCAGTTGTATTGGTGAATGTTATTTATTGACGACTTTCTCAAAGGAATTGTTCTATTGCGGTAGTTTAATAGTTTGTTATGGTGATTTGGTCTTAACCATGCTTCCTGATCGACTCACGCATAAGTTATGTCTCATTCAACAGATACGGATCTGATGTTTTATTGCTGCTTTTTAACGCCTGTTTGAGGACTTATGGTCGCGTTAAGCCTGTTCAGGCGTCGTATATTTTTGTCAACCCATCTGCATATTGCCGTGAATCTGTGAGTGTCGCAGAAAAGAATAAATATTTCTAACGGAGTGTTTTCTTTTTGCTGATCGCATCGCTGGGCTTCATCATACTATTCTGATGAGTTTTGTTATCGGATCTTGTCGGACACTTTACGCACAATTCAGTCATTCTGTGAGATTTGATAAAGGATGAAAGTAACATTGACACATATTTCTTAAAAGATTTGTTCCACTGAATAGATTCATAGAAGTTGCGTATCATGTGTGTGTTTATTAATGACGGAGCAATCGGTTACCGGATGATCTGCAAATGATGGTGTTGATGTTGAAAAAAGATTTATGTTTGCATTAGTTACATGCGTTCACAACTATTAGGTTGCCGAACAGCTAATAGAAGTAAGGTAGCGAAACGATTAGGTAGCGGACAATGCATGCATACAATCAAGAAATAGTTCATGACATAGTAAAGTAAGATGCGGGACGAGCTTGAATTTAAAACAAGTTGATCGTAAAGTGTACAAATGAGAAATTTAGTGCACAGAAGGTTACATTCCGATGCTATTTCAACAACTGCCTCTGCTAATGTGACATTTCATGGGGAGAATTGTAATATTACATGGGAGGAAGCAAAAGGCATGATTAAGGCATTCGATGATGGGAAAATGAACTGTTTTGAAAGGAAGTCACCGCCATTGGTACCGGGTCATTTGGCATAATGGACGTTCGAGAGCATTAGCCCCAAGCATTCAGGAATTGTCCGAATCCTTTGATCCTACTTTCGGAAGTTCTCGTGGGTATTAATTTCGTAATCTATTTATAGAATGCTGAGCA
Organism: Anisakis pegreffii; assembly: GCA_035041965.1. NCBI lineage: Eukaryota > Metazoa > Nematoda > Chromadorea > Rhabditida > Anisakidae > Anisakis > Anisakis pegreffii. Next base: position 33,532 of record JAPYMA010000926.1, read on the forward strand.
TTGACGGTTGTGTTAGCTTTGATGAAAGCTAGGCTCTGACTAATGAACTTATCGAGAACATTTTGGTCACCGCCGACTGACAGCTTACTTCAAGGAACTACGTTCTGATTCAACAACAGCACGTTCTGCACGAAGATGAAAGGTGATACTCATGACGAAATTGCGCCTCGATTAACTGATAATCTGATGAGTAAATTAATATGCTCATCAGTAATACAAAGGCAAGCATTTTCGCAGTGCGAAGTAATTTCAGAAGACGCGTGACATTAACAACTTCGTTCATAATACATGAGCAATTTGAAACGGTAAAAAAAGGATTAAAGAATAACTTTAATAATAATACCAATAATCATGACAATAAGGAGTAAGAGAATATACGATAACTACAATAATAATAGTAATAACAGTGATAGCAGTAGTAATAATAATTAAAAATTAATAATTAATAATTAATAATAAATAGTAATAGTAATAGATAATAATAATAATAATAATAATAATAATAATAATAATAATAATAATAATAATAATAATAATAATAATAAATGTCGATGATAATAACAATACCAATGAAAAGAAATAAATTGAATTGCGAAAACAAGGATGAATAATGTTCACATTATTGATCCAATTCAAAAGGCTATGATATGAACTGATTTAAATATTAAAAAAGAGTATCAACGAAAGCGACGGAAGAATAAGCAAAAAAGCATGATGGACACATGCAACCGCTTTGTGAAATAGCATATCAATGAAAGGATTGCAGAATACCTTGATGAGCAGTCTGAACCAATGAAAGAAATGAGCATGAAAGAAAGCGATGAAAAAGATGACCATAAAAGGAAACATAAATTAGTTATGTCTGGATGATCCAATAAAGTTGTCACTTTATTTTCTGAACAAGGTTCTTCCAGTTACGCATACCTACTTCCTTCGTACACTTTCCAACAACAAACTGCAATCTTTTTAAAAGTTAAATGCGATAGCGCAAACATAGACAAAGGCCAGTGTGTCCCCAGCTTCCTCACGATTGTTTTAACCGCTGATTGGCCCCATTCATGTTTTTTCTCGATAGGTTCAAAAGGAAATCCAGCGCATGTTTGCTCAAGAAGTATTTCATTAGAAGCTTGCTCTTTGCGCAACCGATTTACTGAGCGACATAATGTGTTGTGATCGTCATGCGTTGATCAAATGCCCTGTGCCATCGCTCGACCGAATTTATGATACATGCAAGGTCCTGTAATATTTTTTCATGTACATTCCACAAGAATCAGTGGCCTTCTCAGTCCATCTACGCAACTCAATCCGTGTAAATACAACATACATTAGAAAATCCTTCAGCAGATCATCCAAACTTTCTAATGTCTAATGATGCCATGAACTGTTCGGAAGCGTTATTGATATCGGATAATGACATGGAGACATTCACTACCGTTTTATTTTCGGAACGATCATCGTACCGACTGCTGAGCGCCAGACTTTGAATCTTTCTCCGAAAGCATTGACCGAAGTGAAGAGAATTCGCTTTTATTGTGTTAAAAACCGCTCTCTCGAAATCCATCACGACAGAAGTAGGATTCAAGTCGTGTTCACCTTTCAGATGCGTTCATATGACTTTGTACGTATGTTCATTTTTATTTTTGACCGCACAAAACAATAACGGCACTGTTCTGGAGTGATCAGTCAACATGAGAACCGTCTGCAGTTGGTAGCCCTCCGGCGCTGAGTGGAACGTACCGTCGCAAAACCAGTGTTTTTTTTTGCTGCAAAGATATTTAGGTTTCTGGCCGTTGAGAAGATCGTCAATTAGATTCGTCGTTTCCATGCAACAAAAATGGTTGTCTGCGCATTGTAGAATGTAATTCTTGTGTGAAAATATTACCGTCTAGGGGTTCCCTTCAACATCGAATTATCTTGTATGGAGCGCGCTTATTTGGTAATATGCCTGCAGCATGTAGTGGACAGTGTTTCGTACAATTTTGCACCATGGATGATGTACGCTCATCTGAGGACAGACAACACCTGTAATTTCATACTGCTTACCGCTTTAAGAGTATTGCTTGTATTTTTTTTCATTGCACCATGGATGATGTTTTTCGGTTGGAGGACGACGGGTGGTTACGTTCCGAAACATTCCTTTTTATCTCAGTCCTTCAACGCCTATTACATTTTTTCATATCTTCAGCACCTTACGCTTCGATCGACTACGTATGCATTTGCGTTCAATAATAATTTTCTCCCTCCTCTTGCGATGATAGCGAACTCCATCTTATGAATTGAAAGGTAAACGCATGAAGGTACAAGAGCGATTCGGGTGAAAACGGATGAACTTTTGGAAAAGAAGGAGCCGAAAAATGAACGCTTTCCAGTATTAGAAAAAATACAGTGGTTAACAAAGTAACACCCTCCTCGGTAAAAAAAAGCAACCGTATATTAAGATGAACACCTTGCTCAGAGAAGGTAACTGGTAGATGACAATTATTAGTTCATATCACGGAAGTATTTTCAAGCAGATAGTTGAAAATCTCAACAACGTCTAAAAGAGCCCGTCATTTTGTGGCCAGTGATGGAGCGGTGATTTGTTGTTAACTGATTGATTGATCGTTCGTCTGCGGTTTCGGTTGGTGGCAAAGAAGTTCGATCTTCGATTGCCACTGAACAACTCCGATCGGTGCTCAGCGAAATTTAGAAACCTCGGAACTCCGTCAACTGAACTTTAATGTTGAGGAAACAATGGATATCAGTCATTCACAACAATAAATATCAATTATCTTATTCAAGTAATAAGTACTACATATCAGCTGTCCAAAGCCGAATGCTTGACCTGATCATAAGCCTATGCACCACACTTGAGATTAATTGAAAAAAAGATTAATGACAGTTTTATAAAAGCCATTAAAATACGGATGTTAAGGCTGTAAATATCAAACTTAAAATTATGAAGTAAATGGGCTCGAGGACCTCCGGAAGCAGGACTGGGAAAACTCGTTGATGCATAGGGATAGTAATCTTGGGTGTCCTCAGAGGCCTACCATTCAATCCTAGCTGTTCCATAGCCCCCATATCCATTAGGCCAAATATCCATCAGATCAATCAACTACCCACTTGACCAAGTGTCTATTAGGCCGAATGTTCATTTGGCCAAATGTCATTGAGCTAAAGGTCCAGGCACGATCGTAATTGATGGGATAAAATGATGCGCATGGATAGCTACATTTGCAATAGCCGAATAATGGTGCTGCATTTCCAAACGATATGCTCACGAATGAATTAATGATTTCGAAACTCTTCAAATGCAGCCAAAATTGAAACGTTTACTTTTTGTTTTTGCTATTCTGAGTTACTGTATTTACACTTTCATTTCTTATCATGTCCGAGAAATGTGATCCTCCCGAAGCGTTTTGAAAATTTGCAATCAGATTAATTTCATTAACTGATAAAGGATTCTATGTTTTAAGGTTGTATTCAGGTGTAGCACAGGTTAGATTTTTAACTAGCTTACATGAAGAGTTGGCGTTGTTCGTTGCAAATGCTTTTAAAATAATATTTCTTCAGTTATCATTTCTTGGTTGATTGAACATCAGCATTTTGTTTCAATTACAGATCAGCGATTTGATTATCGAAATGTCATGCAGCAGTACACTTCATGGAAGAGTTCTGAGCTATTTATCATTGTCTCTAAGAATTCATTATTGGCTGCAAATTTTCACTATGACGGTTAAAGTGTTGTTCAAAGCATTGGATAACAAGAGACATGAAGTAGTGATGCTAACAACTACAAACAATATCACACTTTTGTTTTAATCAGTTTCGCATCTTAGAGGCACTCATTTCTTCGTATTTTAGCATCGATGAAAGAATGGATATACGAGAGTAATATGCGTACGACCGATATTGATAGGCAGGTTCATAAATAGGTGAACGTAAGGGTTACTTTTGAAAGGGCGGGATGCTCAGGTCGGGTGATGCGCCTGAGGGCCATCTACCCATTCATCCAATTTGGGTCAGTATACGCAATTGCCCTTGACCCATCCCTTATATCGGCCACTTTAGAGCACTTCCATTCAACAGTCACATCTCGGTTGTGTTACTGACAGTCGTCATATTATACGCATTTCTTTTTCAGTCTCTAAGAATTCATTACTTTGTTCGTGCAATATATCTATTGGTGAGATTTCAAAAGCCAGCATTGAACGCCCTTTTGTTTTTCAATCATTTTTTCGAACTGATCACTGAACTGAATGGATCGATTTTTTGACACACCTTTGCTTGCAAAATTATGTGCTGAATGCATATTTGCAAGCGCTCTTCTAAAAATGCTATTGTACATTCAAACGATTAAGAATAATTCTAGGGAAATCGGTTCATTAAAAATTGCTATGTAATTGAATTTAAAAGTGATTGTGTTTATTTGCACCATAAAAATATTCAATAAATTCTTGTCATATTCCACTCTATGATTCAGTGTATTCTGTTTTGATTGACCCAAATGTTCAGTGCACTAAATCTGTGAAAGCGGACGGATCATAACTGTATGAAATCATCCAATACGCTCGTTTCCTAAACATTTAAACACGATTATGAATGGCGTTCGCCTGAATTCTTCACTACTCTCATTCATTAGTAATCGTTCATCTTACACATATTTTCACACAATTCCTTTTGCTTAAATTAAGATGTTTGAGCACTGTCCATTAAGATGTAACTTTACAACTAGATAAAATATATTTCTTCAGAGATCGACTGAAAGGTCAAAAGTAAAAATGTGACTGGTAAGTTGATAGATGATCGATCAACTAACTGAAACAATGAAAATGAACTGGAATTGTGATATTTTAGGCGTTGTTTGCAGTCAATTGTTCCCAAATTCGATATTCATTTAGGAGATGTTGTTTCTTGTTGGCCTATTCTTGGTGACAGTTGTGTCGGCAAGGCTCAGTCCGAGCGATAGGCCTGTTTTAATCAGACTTCAACCTCAACCACACCGACCGAATTTCATGAAGGACCTGACACCGCCAAAGACCTTCCAGTCCACTGCACAAAAGCCTTCGGTTCCATCCAGACCAGACATCACTCAAACTCCAACGGCTGCGCCACCAGGCGCTCGTCAGCCCGTTATAGCGCAGGTCTAATGATTTAAGAATGGATGTTCTGTAAGAGATTCAAACTTCAATGCAATGCAGAATGCTTAGTTGATTCACTCGGAAAAAATCAGTAGATAAATTTTTCCATAAATTGCGCGTTATGTATTCATTCACCTCAAGACGACCGGACGGTTGTTACTTGTGTTTTTGAAATATTATAAGGAAACCATCTATGTGTTGTTTATGTTTAAGGGTATATTTTGCTCAATAACCTCATTAAAAAAAAGCCAAAATACCTTCTTTGATGCGTTCTGTTATTAGAATGAATGAAAAACTTATGACTATAAGATGAACCATCATCGCACCTAATGCAGTATTGATATTTCAAACGATTTAAATTAGAATTGCATCAGTTAGTCTTTTTTTTCATAGAAACAGTGAGGATCTTATTAATGTGATCCGAGCGTTTACTTATCACGTGCAGCAAAGGAATAAATATGGCCAGAAGCTGTATGTTTTAACTGTTATGATTATCAATATGATCGCTTTTTAAGACGACTTCATCTGAACAAAAGTTTATACCTCGTGAAATTGTCACACCTCCTCCGCCACCACCAGTCAATATTCCAACCGATGTGCAAAACCAACTTATTAAATTCTTCGGACTAGATAGTTTTGGTATTCCCGGACTCACTGGTAACCATCCAAATGGTTTCGCTGGTGCTATACAGGTGAACGGTTAAGTTTCGCTTATTTCAGGTAGATTGATGAAGAATACGAACTCAACAAAATTCTTAAGTTCTGCTTCTTAAATTCCATTTTTTTTTGCTCTTAAAGTCTAAATTTTTCATCGTAAATTCATTCTGCATGCTTTTAACACGCATTCAGCATCAAAAAACTGCTGCGAAAGTGCTGTTAAGCAGAAGCTGTTATGAATAAATTTTCAAAATCACGGCTCACTTTTTAAAAAATAGTCAACTTAATGCTAGTCAACATTAGAACAGATCAGTCGTCACGGAAAATAACGGCAATGAGAGTCAATGCTGTTCCCCTCTGAATTGTTATGGAGAGGAAAAAATGATTGTTTATCAACTGATTAATCGGCAGTACAGTGCTCGATACCGTATTAATCGGATCATTATATGTGTACATTTCACCCTTCACCAAAATTTTCAGGAACTAAGAGCAGCTGGCTTTCCGGTGCAAGGTTTGCCGTTCGAACACGCAACAGGCGGTGCTGCTCCCCAAGCGCCACAATCGGGTGCGTTTGAGATGATCGATATTTGGAGAAAGATTGTTTTAGTTGAATTGAAGTCAGTAATGCTCTTATGAAAGTGGTACAGTTTTTGAAGCATATTCATGATCAAATACATGACGCTGAGTACACGACATCAAATACATGACGTTTGATCACTTAATTAGTCACGTTAAAAGATGCAGTTTCAACTGAAACGAAAAGTGTTTTTAGATGTCCTAACACAGGCCAATCCAGCGTTTGGTAACCAGCTGAATCAGTTGCTGAATGAAGCGAGTGGACCAACTAATTATCATGGGTCTGGCAACGTCCCTCTTCCTGAATCGACACCTGGCGAGAACGGACTCATTGGACTGCTCTCGAGTTCTATCAAAAAGCTTGTTCAAGATTGTATGTCTATTTTCTTTGACTTTCTATGCGCCTTCACTGAAAATATCTGTTGCTGGCATATTCAGAAAGCAACGAGAAGAATGTATTTTTGGGAGTAGATTCATTGAACATTATCGATGATGAAGCGTTATGAATCAAAAGATATAACGAGACTATTGATGAGAGTTTTGGTTGTATATTCATTCGGAAATGAATATGATTGATATGACTTACAGCTGGCGTTGCCGATGCTATCTCACAAGGCCTCCCAACCGTACTCGGTACACGGGCATCCTCCTCATCGGATATTGCGACCGCACACTCGACAGATTCAGTACTCTCACAAGCTATCTCTAAAGAGGATATTCCTCACTCATCTGGCATACGTCGTCAGCAAACTATTGCACAAAAAGCACTTTCCGGTATTGCTGCCGCACTCGGAGGTGGTGGTAATGGACCCACACATGCTGGCTTGCCTCGTATTCCGGGCATTCCTCTGCTACCCGGTGGCATCCCAAGAAATGCGCAAGGTCAAATTGACGTTGTGCAGTTGATCGGTTTGTTCATTTCTTGAAAGCATCATAAAGACACTGCGCCAAACATACATATTCGATGCCAATTCATTAAGGTTCAATAACACGAAGAATTTCGAATGGAACAACAATCGCTGATGTACTTCCACCTGAGCAACTGCAAACTTTAGCAGACAACGTAACTGATGCTCTTCTGCCAGCAACACCTGAGAATTTTGATTTGCACAAATTTATGGGTCGATGGTTTGAAGGTATCAACAGCCCACGTGCGACCGAACAACGATGTGTTGTTCATCATTGTACGTATTATTTCTTACACTTTTAGTGAAGAGCATCCGATCAAATTGTAGAAGTTGGCCCTTAAGATTGCTTAATTAATTGACAGATCACAAGATTGTTCGATTCAAGTGATAATTGTTTTTAAAGATGGTGGTTTAACAAAGAACGCTAAAACGGCCACATTCACCGCGTTGAAGATTTATCGCGAAGGAAGTGAGTTCGGACCGGTGCGATATTCAATTGGTTATGCATTCCGAGGTGGTAACAAAGATACAATGCTACAACTTCATAGTTCCGAGAGTGCCGATGCTCAGCCATGTTAGCTTTTCAATTATGGAACAACAATCTCACTTCCACTGAAACTCGTTTTTAAAATTCATGGCTTCTTTTTGACGATTTTATATTCCAGAACATGCTCACTTCTATGAACGTAAAAAAAACCAAATCTTCGATGAATTTCTGATATTTTTGTGAGGAACAATTGCAGTTGTATATCTCTTATATCAGTGGCTGATGTTTTTGCTTTTAGTTTGGATTTATAAACTTGGTCCTGAGGGTAAAGACCCATTCGGAAACACACAGTATGAGTGGGCGATTGTGTCGAATTGGGTGAAATATCCAGTGACAGTGCTGGTTCGTGATCCAGATACATTCAAAGCAAAATATGAAGTGGAAGTGTTACGATGGCTGGAGGATCAAGGCTTCATCAATGGCTTCATTCGTGCCTTCAATATGCTGCAGCCAGCTGGATACGGCTCGTGTCAATATGCTGATAGTACATTCGAAGTATTTGGACCTAGTAAACGTTTAACATAATAACTATTGTCTTTGATTTGATCCATACATTCCAATGTTTGTTCATAAAAGACGTACGTATTTGTTCGTGAATTCATCATGCTAATAATTCGTAACTCAACAACCGTTGTACATTGTTATTACTCAATAAAAATTTGTTTATGCGCATTTGATCCTTTCATTGCACAAAGAAACAACTTCAACGACTTGATTGAGAATTTTATTCTCTTTGAAAACTACAATCGACTGATCTGGCATAGAATTTTCATGTCGAATTTGTGAGATGGGAGGCTTAATTCATGAGCGATATTCAAAAAAGAGCAATAGAAATAAAGTATTTGAATGAGACAAACAAGTGAAATGCGCTGCATACGGATGCATGTAAATATGGTGAATCGACTAAATGCGGTCACGTTTCAAGGTCTCTTTGGACTGGGGACATAATATACAAAAGGGCGTCAAGGGGCGGGGGTCAATAACCGTCGATTTGTGAACGAGTGTCGTTTGCGTTTTGCAATCAGTGAATCACATCCAGTGATGCAAGCCGCCACACTTCTGTTGCTCGCAGCTCCTCTTATTTTCAACTATGCTGTCGCCATCGGCGAAAATCCGGTGAGATCTTAACTTTCTTCACATCCATTAACATCTTTTCTTTCATACTGAATTGTAATGCTTCACTCCATTTATTTTCCAACCTCTCATTCTCTTTGAAAAATGTGATTACTTCTCATCTTGAAGTTTTCTACTACATCCATTTCACTCGATGTGAGAAGGCATCAAGATTTAAACCATATTTCATCCCTCTGAAAGTCGGTATTGCTTAAGAGGGATTTTCCCTTATTGTTCCTAAATAGAGTCTTGGGTAACTCAGATACTGGACGTTACTGTAAACCGACAAACAAAAAAGAAAACGATTCGTAATGCCCATAAACTGAGTGAAACCAGAAAATGGGTATGTGAATGAATCGCATCCTTGAATTTCTGACCGTGATAAAACTCTCATCATAAACATTATCATCATTATCACACTAAGCCTTTTCCACTCTCTAATTTTCTGTTTCCCAATGAATCATATATTAAGTGACTTGACCAAAATAATCTTCCTTTTTCACAAATTCCAGAAATGACTTCAGTCGAGCACACACATCTTTAGTGCATTGACAACGTATCAATTTGAACATTTAATAAAACTATGCATCGTTGTACGCTGCATCAAATGAAGATATTTCGGCAGTGTCCTTCTTTTATTTGAACCTGTTACTTCTTTATTTGAAAAATCGTGCTGTTCTTTAACAAAATTACCGCGGATCAATCGATTAAAACCAAACTTTGTGGTCAGATATATCAGACTTCAACCTGTGAACAGATCACACTTCAATCGGTTTTTGTAAGAGAATTCGAAAATGTTCTGTCGTGTTTCCGTTGAATTCATTTGATATTTTCCAAATTTCCTTTTCCCAAAGAGTTGACAAAATCTCTTCAGTAGCACGGAACCTTAGGTATAAACTTGCATTTATCGGAACCTTACTCTCATCGAACTTAAGGCTAAAATTCCAATGGGTGCATCAGATGTATCTCAGAGACTGAAGCTTTAAGTTTACACCTAAAACTAAACGTACGCTAGAACACAAGGCTGAACCTAAGCCTAAGTCTAATTGAATTGAATGAGGCCAAAATTTTATTTGTTGCCCAGTGGTTCACAGAAGTTGGCGATACTCGACAGACACAGATGACGAAATTCGATCAGTCATTGACCGGAAAACACGTTGCCGATTATTCTCACCCAATGACCTTGAATCGTTCACGCCAATCCCAGCGCAATAACTGAGTTAGCGCAACATGACCACCCACACAGTTTGTCGGCATTGTCGTTTTTTTGTAGTATGTGATGCAAACTTGCATTATCTATTATATTATACTCGCAATAATAAGTAGTATATAATCAGGTGTGAAAAAGACTGAGAGTGCATAACTTCCAGGCCCAGAGTGTAGATTCACCAGATTTTTCACAGTTTGTGCTGGTTGAAAAGATGAGCGATGACGCTTAAATTAGCCAGTCAGTAAAGCGTGAGGACAGAAGTGATGCAAAACACGCAATTAGTCTTTTACGCCGTTCAAGCCCTGTCTTTTCATCAGCAAGTGATTTTTGAGTTTAAATTTAATGTAATGAATTCAATTATACTCCAAGATCATATTTATGCAACTGAGCGATTATGACTGAATCGTTCAATCATTGATGGCATTATTCAACAATTTGCATTTCAATGTTTCATACTGATTCAGGGTCATTAGAGAGCTATCATGAAAGGAAATATTTTTGCTCATTGTGCGGTTATGAAATTCATTTACCTTCACAAAATCTGTGCGCAAACTAATAGAATAAGAACGCGCTTTTGGTGAAATAACGAATGGAAAAAAATAATCTTGTAGATTTCATTCACCGCCATTTTCCTCTCAGCAATCCACACAACAAGTGATCTACATAAATTTTGCGATAATTCATTTCAGATGGATATAAACACTCTAACAGGTATCATCGGCGGACTTGGTAATATGATTCAAAACAATGTCCAAACTATTAAAGTTCCATCGAAATTTATCATGGGAAGATGGTTTCAGGTGAGACCAAGTTTAATTTCGATCAACATGAATTCTTGTCCATCATAAAAGTTGGTCACTGCATTGGATGAATAGATAAAACGCATGTTGTATTGGGAATATCAACAAATTAAAACATAAATAAAAGTCAAAAATTATGCGTCGAAAATATGGTTGGGATTAATATCCTGGTGACAATTAGAGTGAAGTCAGTTTTCGAAAATGCACTTGAAGTAGGTTCAGTACACAAAAAAGACCGACAAAAATAAATTATTCACAAGTTCCTTTTAACTGTGAAGTTCAATGGACTAATCAAATTCACACATCTGTTGCAGATGTACAAAGCAGCCGTCAACTTTGATGTATTCAGAGCAGAGATGTTCTGTCCAGTTGCATACTGTAAGTTCAGGCGCAAATGCATGGCTATCGCATTTGCACTCTAATCGTTGACGAGCAGTAACAGTTTACGTTCAATTTTAGTGGTGCCGTCAACAGATCAATAGAGTTTCGCAGCATTTTTGATGAATGTTTTCAGTTCGACCAAACGCAGTGATGGGAGAAGATGGCTTCTCAATTGAGGAGGCTTATAGAGTGGTCTCGAAAAATGGACCAATTGAAACCTACAAAAGAGATTTGAACAAAGTAGGACCCGGTCAATATTGGATGTACACTGAGGAATATTTTTATCCAAGACAGTGTTAGTTTAAATTTTGCAGAGTGATCTGCTTTGGGTGTATTTTGGTACCCTCATCCTTTCCTGCTTAATGGAAAACCAGTGTATTTCATTTTCTTAATCGTAGCATCGTAAAGTTTCGAAGTTGTTCAGTTTGAGGATCCTTATCAATTCCCTTATCATCTTCACGTGGGTAATACGTTCTGCTCTGATTTCGCAGTTTTACTAGCTGCTTCCTTTCATTCCACAATGGAAACGAGAATCTGTTCCACAATCAAGAAACTGTTTTATTTTGCTCTGAATTCATCATGTCCTCTGTGGAACAAATCTTTTGATAATAACCAAGAGCGTTGCTTAATTGCTCGATCGTGTGTTTTTGCAGTTTATATTGTCAAAGTTGGACCCAACTATGATAACGGCACAGATGAAGAGCCTGAAAAACCATATGAGTATATGATAGTTACGGATGCCACTCGATTGGCCTTAATGGTCTATGCAAGAGATCCATTAACATTCTTCCAAGTGAGAATATTTGCACTGAATTCAAAAAACCTGAAAACTTATGTTGTTCACTCGAGATTCACAATTCCAAAGTTTCAGCAATATTACTTAGCAATATACGAAACTACTGCACAACAAGCCCCCCCCCCCAAAGAAAATAATTTCAGCCACTGGAAGTTTACCGAAAGAACTAGTTTTGATGAATTGAATTCTTAAAAATATTCAAATTCGTTGTGACCGAGTTGAGATTGCGATGATATCATCTGAGTAATTCAATCGGGTATTCTTATTGCTTCAAATGTGAACTGAACAAGCGTATCCCGAATTTTACATACATAGAATGTATTGATTCGATATTATGTGTTTTATAATATCGTAAATTCCCAAACGAAATCTTTAGAGATTGATGCAATTGTAATGAAAATTGACACTTTTTGAAAAACTGTTATTGACAATGAGTGAGACAACACTATGATGTAAATGACGAAGAAATACTCAAAATGGTCAAGGACATTCGTAAAAGAATTTACATTGAATAGGAAGTGTTTTAGAGAATAGTGATATGCAAATATATTGAATTAATTGATTGCTTTCATCATTAATTGAATGCTGAATAGTGACATAACTTCAAAACACAAACGAATTCAGATAATTATCAGTGTCCAAACCGATTTGGTTTTCAGAATTACAATAAAGAAGTGGTTGATTTCTTGGAAAAAGCTGGATTTGGTGGTCGTGTTTTCTGGAATTCCCCGCGGCCAATCTATCAAGGACCAGACTGTGAATGGCCATCTGAAAAAGAAGTATTTGCAAGAAGGTATCTTATTGGAATTCACTATAAAAATAATGATAAGGTTTACAAAAAGTGCGAAATTGTGATGTTGTTGGCTGAAATTGTTGATATTCGTTGAGGAATTGCCTTTGTGTTTTGTAGAGATATTTTTTAAGAGCGATTTTGTAATTAGCAGTGCCTTATTTTGTGCAACTTATTGTTGGATTAATTTCAGAGTTCTCAAAAATCACGAAGAAGCCCAGAGAAGCAAAAACGAAGGCAACACAACAACGACAACGAATGTGGGTGGTGAAATCGCGCAAATGCTCCAGAATCCGCATCTGGCACTGCAGAAACTTGTTCAAGGGCACTGACCTCATTTCGTGATCACAATAATCAATCAACCCTCACCTATATATTGTGCTCGTCTGGCATTCGGTGCACTGTCATCGTGGTGTTGTGCTGTGTTATGTTCGTGTTTGTATATTATAATTGAATAATAATAAACGTCTTCTTGTCATCATAAAGGCCATTGGCCTAGTGTGCTGATTTAGTGTGAATCACAGAACAATTAAATCGTATCGCCAAGCACTCTTCATTCATCTTCATTCACTTCAACCTTTCACTTGACTGCAACTCAATCAGCTCCTTCATCTGCTGCTGCTATTGCATAACTACTCAACAATGTTCCTTTTTTTCATTTCTATCTCTTATTGTTACTTTTCATTAACTCATGCACAACTTGATGCATTCGCCTTACCCGCTATACCTCGGTATGCAGCTAAACCTACCGTACCACCTGAATACAAGTCATTCTTCGAGCTTGATGGACACGCTCGTGAACTAGTTGAAACCTTGATTGGACCTCGCCCTGGAGGATTTTTCCCCGAGAAAAGTTTCGAAATTGCTCGTCCAAATTCAGCAGCACCTACGGCAAATGGCGGTGCCATCGGAGAGGTAGAACGTACTCTAGAACAGTTTTTCACAGCTCCTGAAGGTCCCTCCGACCAACAATTTGAATTACCTCCTGGATTCAACCAGGGATTTTCTCTTGCCAACAGCAATGGTCCTGCAACGTCGTTCTCACATAGCAAGAAGCCTGAGGTAGGCATAATAAAATTTTTCATTACACTGTTCACTCGGTAAGAACTCGATCATCTAACAGATGTTCGTTTGCGTTCTAAATGCTCTAATGCTTTTGACTGAGACAGTTCAGAATTTAGTTAACTAAGGTACTTCAACAGTAACGTCTAAGATCTTATAAAGAATCTGAACGACTTCCATCTTCAATGCTTACAGCAAAAACAATTGGAAACTGAGAACAAAAAAGAAGAAGATTTGTAAAATATTTTTTAAAACAATAATTTAAATTAAGAACCAAATCTCCGTGGGGTGTGAATAAATTTAAACTTTATCAAATATGATGAAGTCAAGCTCAAATGAGCGATTAATTCACTGCTAAATGAGCATTTGCTGGTCGTCACTGACTGCTTCCTTTATAAGTACGTACATTTCTAAGCCACTGCATACACCAACGTGTTCTACATACAAAAATTACATTTGAAGGGAATCTTTTTTTGTAGACTAAGTTGTTCAATCTATGATTACATATGATCAAAATTACAATCCAGAAAATTCACTTAATTTTTACTCCAGTCAACGCCTATCGAAGAAGAAGTGGAAGGATCAGGAACAGAGGAAAAGAATCAATCTTCAATTCGAGGCATTCCCAACGTTTTTCCGGACCTCGCAAAACCACCAGTTGCTTTACAACAACCACGCGTCAAATCGATTGTCTCTGATCAGGTATATCCCCTCATCAATCTTATCATACTGCGACCAGTCTCAGCCAAGCAAAATTTTTTATTTCGCAGAGAATTATTTCGAGGCAAAACTCTCGTTTTTGAATGCATTCACCATTCTAATGATCGTAACATTTAGCTACCTGAGGTGCCAAAGTTCCAGTCTCGGCCCGAAGTGCCTGAGGGTGGTTTTGGACCATCAGAAGTGAGACGAGCGCCGACGTCCGTTGGACAGACAGAATCAGCATCAGAAAGTGATGAGGTGAATGTTTGAGCATTTAGTCCTAGTCAGACGCATCAGCATTTTATGTTGCAACAAATATGCGTCGATGAGTAGCAAGACTGTTATTCACACAAAACCGACGTTTGCTTTTGGTTTATAGTTGTTTTATGACTGTTTGTTAAGCTATCGCGTAATTGATGCAAGCATCTTCTCGATATAATTTGGTTTGATATGTCGTAAGTTGAGGAATAATCGCTCGAGTGGAAAAGTTCTAATAAACACAAGAAATAAATGTGATTCAGTATGGCGCTTTGACGGATGAAAATTCGTCGTCTGGTGGTGGTTTAATTGGTACGATAATAAACTTAATTGGACTAAGCGCAAAGAAGAGACAAAATGCAGCTTCTGAAGCAGTGGCATCTGCAAGTGGTCTTGGCAAAGCAGTTGGAGATTTGATTGGTGGTGAGAATAGTCCGATACCCGGGAAGAATATGATTTCGAACGTTCTTTATAAAGCACTAACGAGTGGATCAATTTTGGTTTGTTGATAGTTCACTGTTCAGTGACACAAATTTTATTTTGTAGCTATTGTTTTTTCGAACTCATACAACTGTGTCAAATTCAACTAACCTGGAGAGTTGCTAATGAGCTAGAATTTAAAGAAAAGAGTATCTTCGAGATAGAGATTGATTTTCTTTAATACTTACAACAAAAAACCGTCCACGAAACCTTTCCTTTCACTTGATAGCTTTAAGGGTAACAACACTACTGAGAATGGAACAATACTGCCGCTTGTATTGACCCCCGCACAGAAGGCTGCTATAGGCGAAAACCTGGAAATGATTCAGAATCTTATCACTCAACCTTCATCACCACTCTGTAATCCTAAACCAGTACCAGTTGCTGAATTCAACACCGATGCATTCATGGGACAATGGTATCAGGTAATTAATGCCATTAAATGCACAATTCCAGATAAAACTTTGTACGAACTTCTTGAGCATCACAAGCGATCTACTAATCTTTCAAAACAATCAACTTTTAGGTGGTCTATAGTCCACCACTATCAACCGGACCGTGTAGTATGGTATCATATAAAAAGCTTGCTGATGTGAATGATGGTGGAGTGGGCACAATATTTGAAATTTTCGAATACACTACTGATGGAACACCGTACACGAAACCACGAATCAGTTCCGGCTATGCAATTTTAAAACAGGCTGGCGAACTTATTTACCGAACAACCAGCTATCAGGAGGATGTGAATGGTACTTTTAAGAATCATTTATCACCGAATTTTTGTCTGAAATTTAACTGAAAAAAATACATTTTCCGAACATCACTTAGTCTAAAGGCTTAACCAATGAATTACTTTAAAAGAGCAAACTTCACCAATAGTTAAACAAATATTACAACTTGATGGATGTTGATTCTTATTGCACACAACGGTACAAAAACATCATCGCGGGAATAACTTGCCATATAACTTGCCAAATTTTGCCGTGAACAATATCGATGGATATTACAGTAAACCGATAATAAAATTTCAGTGAGGTTACTCTCATAAATATGGCAACGCTCTGATTGCGAATCGAATGTATGCCACTAATAATCATGTTCGTAACAGTAAATGTTTTAGTGCATGTGATTCATGTGGGACCGTTAGATGCGAACGGTCAATACAGTTTCGCAATAATGTCTACCAACTGCAATTATCCTCTCTACGTATTCGCTCGTGATCCCGTCGTTTACAAACAGGTTAATAATTCAATTGTAGTATCATGCGGCAAGTCTGCAGCAGTAGCACGAAACTTCACTGTAATGAATTTATTCATTTGGAAATTCGAAGATTAGACACGAGCGAGAGCATGCTGTTCACAGCAGTAACTGATCAATGCGCTTTTCGTAAACGTTTGAAAGCTCCACTTCGATGGAACTCTAGTGAATATTTATTCGAGTAGACTTGGAATGGTGATGCATAGAAATGAATGTGTTTTTTTTAGCGATACGAGGCGATGGTCAATCAAATTCTTGAGCAAAAAGGTCTTGTCAATGGATTTTCACGGTTATTAAATATTGTCTCATCTGTCGACAATACAATATGTACATTCCCACCATCGTTATTCAGTATCCACACTTAATCGACGAGTCACAAAACTGACCATAGTTTTTGGATGTATTTGAAAACAGTGAGAAACTTTCGTTAAAATTCATATGATGTTATTATGAGAAAAAACTTGCTGATGAATTTTCAAAATTTTTGAATCAATCACCAACAATTTTATAATTGTAATTTTATTTTTATGGTTTCGTATGATCATAATTTTATGGCAGAGAACAGGAAAGTTTCCATCTTTGTTCGTGTTGTAATTAGCAAAAGCTTATTGCTGTGTTTCTCAAATATTCACGAATAGCAAGATAAGTCAGTTTTTGCTGATAGCACATTCAACGAACAACCTTTTGGACGGTCCACCCTATTTCATTTTGCCGTTTCTACGTTGGGAACTATTGCTATGCTGAAATAAGTTGTTGACTAGTTCATAAACTTCTCCATAAACAGTGCTGTTGTTTATGTGATAAGGCAACAATTTGCAAACTGGAAAGTAAATCGATTCAGTCGATTGCTAAATTATTTTGAAGTCGGAAGGTTAGAAGAATCAATATGATAATAAATATAAAACGGATAGTTGCCGGTATGAAAAAGCCAGATTAGATAACAAGTACAAAAAATTTGCTATAAAAGTTGAATAAGTACAAAAATAAGAAGTACAAAAATTAAATAAGAAGTACAAACATTGCTACTGACGCACTGTAATGATTTCATATTCCCTTGCATCCTTCATCATGAAAATCCAGACAGTCTTAACTGATCAGTCCGGGGAAAACTTCAAATGTTATCTGAATTGCAGTGAATTTTCAACTGAAAGTAGGAAAACAATCGTTGACTAAATTACTACCTATGACGGGTAGTATTTTTGCGTAAATTACTGTTGCTTATTTAATTTTTTAATAAACATTTTATCCTTCTGATATTAGGCCGAAAGATGTGCATTAATGTTGTATATAGCGGTATTATCGACTGATTTTATTGAAATTTGTTCATTGAACAAAGATTTATTCATTCCACAATGTTTGCTCGGAAAATGCATTTCTTTAAAGAATTATTCATCGCATACTGTAATTATTTTACCATAATTTCTTGGAAGAAATGCTTCAAAGGAATTTTTACAAAATTATGATTATTTTTTGTGCAAACATTGCTACTGTATTGTTCTAAAATGATTGTGAATTTATTCGCTTCAATTTGTAATGAAATTGCTTTCGTCATTGGATTCTATCTCTACTGCAAGTGTATTTGTCGTGAACTGACGCGGCTTTATAAAAAGTTGTGTAACTTGAAAATATTTGTTAATAAAATTGTGAAATATTTTGTTTGAATATCTCAACAGAAAACTTTTGGATACACACACATTTGATCATATTTTGATGAGTGCAAATGAAATTTGCGGGGACAAAATATCGTATTTACCAATTGTGAATCACAAAGCATTTTGTTCAATGATTCCGTATAGTGATTTTGATTCTGTTTTTCATATTATATTTTGTCGTTCGATTTCTTTAGCCATACCTTTTTAATGCTTCGAATCATGCGAACATGTCCTATAAGCATTACTGCCATAACTTTTCTCGTCTGTTTTTTTTTTGAAATTTTTGAGCTTCTGAAAGTTTGGCTGAATTTTCTGATTTTTTGTGGAACTTCTCATTTAAAAAATATGATCCTTCGGAGTTGAAAAGTTTTTCTATATGCAGATAAATCCAGCTTCATAAAATCCCGGATTTATTCAAGCCCATTCGAAAACTTCTTACTTCTATTTTCCACATTACCCAAGAACTTCGGGAGGAACCATTTGAAGAACTAAATAAACAACGCTGACTTATTGTATAATAGAAAAGCTGATCGTGGTCCTAGATAAGAATAGCTTCCCCATATATTTCTCATAAAAATGAAAAATTGCATGGAAAAGACAACTGCTCAGCCTTAATTTCTGCGGATTTTTACGTCTCGTAGGAATTATGAACTTCAACTTCTTGATTACCTTTCTGCTAAAAATAAAAATAAATAAATGAATTACTCTTCAATGAGGGACTTTCGCACTAGAAACTCATATAAATTTTTTTACAACTCAGAATATAGAACACTAGCCTTATTGCCTTGTTGTTGAAGTTTGACCCTATGGAGATATTAGTCATCAAAATGTGGAAATTCACAGCAAGACTCCGTTGCTCTGCTTTACGCTGATTGCTTCCGGATGACCGCAATAAAGTAAATCTAGTCCTAATTTTATTTATATATGTATACATCAGCTGATTCAGAAATATGGGTCATAAGTACTGGTGAATAACAAAGCGAACTAATTTTGATTGCTTGCATCGTGGGTATTATTAAAAGAAATATAAACCATGCGTATATCGTTTGTAATAGATACATATCAAATATATGGGATAAACGTATGAATTTATGTTTTTATAGCCGTATCGCTTCCTTTATTGATCAGATAGATGGATAACATGCATAGTGTATCGCAGTCAATGAAAGTCTGCGCCGAATCAATCTTCAACGATGATATCATTGAAATGGGTCTTTTTTGTGAGTGTTACGCATCCAATATTGAATGTAAAATTTGATGGGAGTACGATTATGGGAGAAGAGTCGTAGATGAATTAATGGTGGGAATCGATTATGTGAAAATTGTTCATAATAAGTCTAGCTGATTGTTCAACATGATGCGATTCACATGTGACCCATTTTAAATTAGAGCATATCATTTCGACCTTGCACTCGGAAAAATTTTATTACGTTGTCAATTGATCGATTTCAATTCAGATTCTCTGTTTCGTGCTATTTCTGTAGACTTTTACAAAAATTGGAGCAACATCAAACAACGTAATTTACTTTTCAGTTCGCTAAAATTTGAATATATCACTATTCGGTATTCAGAAAAAACTGCATCGTCCTTATGGTCCTTATGGTCGAAATATGGAATGAATTAAGGAGAGGAAAATTTGTGTGAATAGATTGCGTAAGATAAAACCAAATATTCATGAGCAGGACGCACTGAAAAAATTGATGTGTTGAAATTACATCTCCTCGTTCAAGCAGTTTATTTTCCAGGTCTTTCACCAACAGATTATCACCTGTATCTGCACGAGAGAACACTTGATAAAAGAAACACAACCTCTCGATTTTTCACATCAAGAGATAAGAATAGTGAACAACTGCAATTGCATTGTTGCTCAATTTCACGGACAACAATGTAACGCCAGTTGCATCCATCCTCGACTAGGAACGTATATTTATTTCAAAATCAATATTGCTCCAATTGAAATGGCGATAACGAGAGGCCTTAACTGCGATAGATTACACGTAAGCTTAGTCCTAGGTTGACACTCATATCGGCTCTACGGTATCGATTAAACAAATACTTGTTTTCTCGGTATAAGCTCTAGCCTCCTCCTAGGTCTGAATGTAGTCCATCGTAAATGAGACTTCTCCTTAGTGCCACTTCTCCAATTCAGAGCCAAGAAAAGTTATGGAATTGTGGTCGTATTCTCCTAGAAATTTATTGGGCAGTAAACTGCAATTTAGCAACCCCGTCCTCGACTAATTCAGGACGAACTGGTTCTGTAAATAGGATGTACCGTCCTGTTTGATATGATTGATAACCATATACGAATTATCTGGACAAGATTCTAAAAAATGAATTGAAAAATTCACAACATGCGAAATGAGAGAAATTTCAAATCTTATTGTCGCAAAATATTCTCGAGTAGCTGCCGTCCAATTGAATGCAATTCAGGTCAATTGATTTTAATGCTCTATACTCATGAATCGCAAACAAATTTTTTAACCTTGAAAGTACGCACGTGTACGTCTAAGTACAGTGAACAATGTATATGTGGAATACAGTGACCAAAAACACCATTACTACTGTTTCATTTAGATGATCAGAATAATCGACACCGAAAATGGAATTTTGAGAAAAAATAATGGGAAATTTTTCATGCGCAAAATTGACCAAACTGGTTGTCACTGAGGACTTATAACGAAGTTGTTATTTTCATTAGGCGATTTCTCGTAAAGATGCGATGTTATTCCTTGGTTTTCATAATAAATTTGTGTGCTACGAGCATCTAGATTCAATTGAATTACATGTCTATAGAGAACAGTATAATATTTATTGAAATTACATAAATGTTTCGAATAAGTTTGAATGGTTTGAGGTGAATGTTCATCATTAGTCATTGAATTTTGACATAATCAAGTAACAGTCAATATTAATTCAAATGTTATGTATTGAAAGAATATGCACCAAAGCTTTGAAACGCTCATACGTGCGAACGTATTCATTGTTGCTGCTTGATGAATACACTCAGCAGTGATCGATCCCATGTCAGTCCAAAATATTTCAGATTCCCACTTGCATCAATCTCACCTCATTTATGATTACACATTTTGACATGTTGTCTACCAGCCGATGAATGTGATTATGATGCCATTCAATTTCAATGATTAGTGGCGATTCAAAGGGTACAATTTCGACAGATAATTCAACAAACCATCATAATTCATAATTCGACAGATAATTCAAAAATCAAGAAACGGAATTCCAGAAGAGGTATTTGACTCTAGTGAATGCATCATTGAAGGGTAGGCAGAAACAGCCGCAATCCATTGAAATGTTATCTGAGTTTAATGGATAATTTGGAAGAGTGAAAAGGTAACCAGGGGGCATGAACCGAATTAAAATGACCTTTGAACGCGTCGAGTGCGTGTCAGTGTCAGGAGATCGACTGCCTTGAAATGAGACGATGCTGACCCATTTGGCTAGTCATTCGCTCCAAATGGCTTCGAAAACGGCGTCGTTGTATGGTGTGCTCGTTTTGGTGCTTTGCATTGTTCATATTCAATGTAAATCTGATGATGCACCAACATTTCAATCGTTCTCAAGCGATTCATCCCTTACCAAAGAGGTAATTGGTTTGCTTCATTCTTATCACTTTTACCGAATTGATAGTATTATCAAAAAATATTCTAATATTTTTGCATCCACAAAAATTTCGAAACCGAATGATTTATCATTCTTCAGATTTGTTTGTTCAGATAATAATTATATATTCAATTCAAGGATAAAACAGCGCTGCAAAAAGTTGGTGATATAGCGAGCAGTGTATTGCAACGTCTCGGTCTAGCGACTGATGGAACGAATCGGAGATATAAACCGTTACCGTCGACGGAATATCAGTCCGATGAACTTAATTCTGTCATCAATGAAGCAAACCAAAATAGAGTCGACCTTCAAGGCATAGCCAGTGGGCAAATTCCTGGATTAGCACCAATCCCGGTACCAGGATTCCCTGGTCCTCAGGATGTGCCAACCATTCCTGGAGTAAATACAATACCTGGCCTCAGCAACTTTAACTATTTGGTAAGCAATGCGGATATTATGCGGATCCATCAGTCAAGAGGTCAAATTTTGAGATGACAGCAGATAGAGAAAATATTTTAAGTGCAACCAAAGATTTCTCATTACAATGGCTTTATTGTATCGGAGTATTACGTGGGATTGTTTGTCTTTATTTTTTGAAACGAAAAGACATTTGTCACAGAATGAATGTTCCTCGCAGCAGTTATGAATATGAACTGATGCAGTTACTCCATTTAGTGCGACAATAGAGAGCTTTCTATTCTTTGATCAATGCAAAGATCACATAACACTCAAATACGAACACTTCAAATCACAGATGATGTGTATCTCCAGCGTAACTTTATAGGTTGGTCAGTTGATACCACAAATGATACCACCAACCAATACACTGTTCGGTTCATCAATCAGTAGACTCCTTCCGAAAGATTCTGCAAAAAATCTGGCAAAAGATGTCTTCCGTGCAGTACATCCCGCTGCCGAAAACGTTGATGTTGCTCGTATGATGGGCCGATGGTTCCAGGTGAAAGCAATATTTGATTCTGACCGTTTTGATCAGAAAGTCAACTGAACTTTTCTCCAAAAGAAGTTGTGATTTATCGCCTACACATAATATTGTTACAGGTAATCAACAGTCCACATGTGATCCGCGAAGCATGTACCGTATCGCATTGTAGGTTTCCTTCATATTTGTATTTTATAAATAAATAATCTCATTACATGGCTTGATGAATAATCATGGTTATATGTATAAACAGAACAATCATGAAAAAAAAGGAGTTGATTGGGCCTTCCTGTATTTTACCTGTTCAGACTTGATCTTAAAGCATTCGAAATCAGCCACAGTAAGTACTCAGCATGATTGCAAATGTTTAAAACACTTAAGCCACAAACAAAAGTCAATTATAAAAATGTCGTCTGCGTTAAGTATGTTATGAGCCATGGTCCTACACGAATTACTATGCGTACACAATAGGAATAAGAAAAGATATGCACAATTACAAGTGACGATTGCAGTTGGTGCACTCACGAATCATACGTATAGTGCAACGTTCACGATTCTGAAGTTTTACCGTGAAGGCAACGCTAATGGTCCACCTCGCTACTCACTTGGTTACGGCTTCAAATCTGGTGATACTGGTCAATTCATGTTACACAGCAGTAACTCACCAGACTCAGAGCCTTGTATGTGAATTTGCTATGATCAGACAATCATTTCAATCAACGTTTCATAAATGTTCTCAAAGTTAGCACTCCGCAGTGGCTGAGCGGTATTACTGCAAAATGGATGGATTACTTTCAGTTTGGGTGATCAAGAAAGGACCTCTCAACGAATATAATCAGTATGATTATGCAATCGTCTCGAACTGGGTTCGATTCCCAGTATTCGTGATTGCTCGTGATCCAGAAAGATTCCAGAAAGAACACATGCGTGACGTTTTACAATTCCTTGAAGATAATAGTGAGTATTATTTGATTTGTTCGACGGTGCGAATTCATGAGCACATGTGTATTACATAATTTATATTAGCTTCATCAGAATTACCACAGAAACTCTGTTCACGTTCCTGAAATCAGACGTTCGTTTTTTTTTTGGAAGTTAAAAAATAATTTTCGAACTCTTCTCATGATGACTGAATTGCTCTAGCTGTTTGAACATATCTCTTGAATATTGTCGTTCCTTTCACCATTGGATATTCAAACAATGTAACAGGTAAACTCCATTGTTTCTAGCGAATGAAAAATCGTCAACGGGCAAAAATCAATTGACATTATGCATAATTTGATGGAGCCTCTTGAAGTTGGTGACAAATTTGCAAATTTCATGAAGAGATAAGTAACAAATGAATTCAAATTTCAGACTACATAAACGTAATGACGAAAGCGTTCAATATGATCTCGCCAGTTGATTACAGCCAATGTCAATACACACCTACATTCTCTGGAGCAGGTAAATAGGAATAGACGCTAATAACGGTGAACTATGACAACGTTGTATATGAGGGTGATCGTACTTCTTTCGAATTTCTTTGATCTCACCTGCACAAGATGTCTCTTAGGTTGAAAGCAATTTTTGTGAAAGTTTTACTAAGAAAAACGATTTCGAAGACTGACCTGTTTTTCAGTAAAGTGACATAATTTACTACTTTGGAATTTCGAAATTTACTTAGTTTAACTCCCAAAAACATTTTCTTTCATTTCGGTGAGACCTCTGCAAATTTCGTCCGAAGAAAATTAGTTCAGAACGTCACTCCATCTAAGCTTCGCGCTTCGGCGCCTTAGGCAGGAAATAAGTGGATATTGATCTTCAACCTTGCTTTCTATAAGCTCCTCTCAATCGGGAAAAATTACTTTGAAAGTTGAGATCAAGAAAATGTCAATATCCGAAAATTGTTCATTAATGCACCTTAGGCGAAAACAAAGCGATGCCACCACTTTTCAGCCTATCATTCTTGAGTGAAATTTTTGCACAAAACGTCTTCATCTCAAAAGGCACCTTTTTGAGAGGTGATACTGAGATTTCTCGAAAATGAATTTACATTCAGATTTGGACCACCCTGTTTTGTACCCTGTTCTAATGTGATAATGCTATCATCATGATGCTTCTGTTTATAGATGCGTTGAAGTAATGTAAATTGCTTCATTAATAAATTGTTTAAGCTGATCGTGAATATAAATATATGACATGATCGTGTGATAAAATATGCATTCGAAACAATAAAACAATTAATTTAAAAATCCTGAAACGCACACAATCCACCAACAACAAGTATACAGTGTGCGCATACAGAACCGAAACTGTTACGTATACAAAACGAATGCAAATAACAAAGGAAGTAATTCAATGAAACCAACAAGGAACCAACCAACCAGGATTAACGTTACTCATTATATCAGTGAAACAGCAGTTTTGAATGATAACGATCAAAAATTGCTTAAATAAACGACATATCCATTCAACGCAATTAACCGATCGATTGAATAATGCGTCTTACAACCAATGAAACCATACTTAACTATAAAACCCTTTAAATAGACACTTCTATAAGTTCTACAAAACTTATAACTCTACTCAGATCAAGCATTCATTAACATTGAGCGTTACAAAACGATATTCATTAGTGATTATTGAACATCGAACGTCACCACGATGATCACTTCAACAGTCCTCAATCACTGGATAAAACAAGCAAAACTTCAAACATTTTAACAAAATAAATTAAACAGTGAATTGCGATAAAATAATTCTTCTCAGTATCCATTCGAACAAAAACAGATTACCGGAAGGTAAAACGATAAATGGGAACAATCAAGCAAGAACTGAAACATTAAAACGAAAACCAACAATCATATAAACCAAATTTACAGAAATTCACAAATACACATATCGGCCAAGTTTATGCATGCCATGAAATGGTTTTGAAATGCACCGTTTTGAGACCATCTTTTTGCAATCACAATCGCTCTCGTTACGCCTATCTACTAAACTTTTCATTGTTCTGCCACCAGATCGCTGAAAAACTGAAAATGACCACATTTGAAGTGCCTTCACAGAGATTATCGTATTATTGGGCGCACTGGAAGGCAGCGCTAGAGAAAGTCTGGTGGCGGATTACAGGGTCTTGAATTCAATATAAGTCTTTTCTGGACCCATTCGTTGAATTTTAGGGTGCAGGCCAACGTATGTTCAAACAAAGAATATATGCAGCAAATATGACCAATAAGTACAAAAATAATGATTGAACGCTACATGCTAACAAGCAACAATTTATAGACAATTTATTGACGAAGACTCATTCACCTTTATCATATCGACAATATTACTTGTGGCAATCATTTCGACTTGATCTCATTACGTATCGAAACATAACTGATAAACACACTATGTAAATTTTTGTTGGCTAAACGATCACATCGATTCTGGACCAACTTTCTGCGCTGATTTCTCTCTGTGTTAGTATTCGTTGATGAGAACAACATTTATTATTCACATATACTCTCGCAGTGTTGTGAAAAGTGAGAATGAACAAACATACAGAAGAACAGATATCACATTTGGGATCAGTACAGGAAGTTGATCCAAAATCCATGAAAAAGTCAATTCAACCAAGAAAAATGCCAACACTGCTGATAAATGACAGACTTATCTGATACCATAACAAAGAAATGAAGATCTAAACCAATCAAAAGAATTAGCCAACAAGAACTTATGCAAACGGTGTCCTCACCGAATAAATAAACACAATTGCAATAAGTATTCAGAAAATGATAAGTGCAGGTTAACAAACACGATTACTGGGCATCAAGATCAGACATGTAATCATCAGACTATTTCGTAATGCACCACCATCACAGGCACTACTTGATGAATATTATGAAATGGATTTTTGTTGACCGATAAGAATAATAAGTCAAAATGCATCACATATGCCATATGACTACCGTCGTTTCGTAATCACAAATAAATTATTACTTCGTAAAACAAAATAGCTTCAATGTTGTTCTTTAAGAGTCAACATTTCGTATCGACCTAATATGCAATGAGTTGTATCGAGACGCAAATGCGTATATGGTGTTTCGGATCACATTCACACGGTTTCTAAAAGTATCCCTCAAAATAGGAAGAGGGAGCGTGCATGGTTGGCAATAAAACTCAATTCTCCAACGAAGAGAGGGAAGACGATAATTTCTGCGATCATTGTATGATGGCAAACGTTTAGCAAACAACTACTAATAATGCATCGATACAGAATTAAACTAAACTAAATTGAATCAAATTCATCACAAATCTCTTCTTCTCAAATTTGATCTACGACAAATAATGATTAATGAAGCGAATTTAGTATCAATAATTTAAATCATTTAGAGCGATATTAACCATCACTTGAAAGCGTACCCAAACGGAACCAATTATTGGAGGTCATATGAAAAATGATAGCATGTTCATATCAGATGGATATAAGAAAAAATGAAGGGATGAATATTAACTGTAAAAAATAAGTTGGTTAAAACGATAGATCATGAATGTCAGAATCATGGAATTATGATTAGATGAGATAATATTACAGCGGTTGTGAGATAAAATTAATAGTGATACTCAACTGCACAAACTTCTTAATCATCATCGCACGCGATAATCAAACGATCTTCGTCGTCAGAAATATTCGATTCTTGCTCCAATCCAAGCATTACTGCAGCTTCGTGATTTGTTTTTGGAGGAGGATTAACAGTTGATGATGATAAGTGCTTTTCACTGATTCTTTTTTGTTTCACCCCATTATTTTCCTTAACTGCTTCAGTAATCTCTTCTAACCTAGCCGATTCACGTTCGTTGTTCTTCTTTACGACTCTCCTGCAAATTATGATAACTGATCGTCTCTTCAGCTTGGACTCAACAAATTGCGTATTTAGTATATTCATTTTGAAGTCAACTTCACCAATGGAATATCGACTTCAATTTACGCAACATTTTTAAAATTCCTCTCATGTGTTAGCCGTGGGTTGAAATTCGAAATGCAAATATAAGTCGTAATTAACAAAACAACTGAAACATGAGTCAGATGTCGTAATAAACAACTCAAATAGAAATTCATGACCACTTCATTTCCTAGAGTCACTGTCACTGTTTATCAGCGAATGTCTTTCAGCTATTATTTCGAAGAAGTCTTCTTCAATTCAACAGAAATGATCATTCAAAATTAAGTGAATATGCTTGACAAACTTTCCACAGTACGAAGATTTTTCAAGTATAAATATGAATGAAAGACCTTCTCTTATGTGATGCATGAACATTGGCTGATCGCCTCTTGCGTTTGGTGATAATATTGACTTGCTCAGAAGGATCGAATCCATGTGTTGAAATAAGAACTTTATGGACTTGCTGAGATAATTTCTGCTCAAAATAGCCTCTTCGTGGTAAGCATTCCGAAATGCCGAGTGCAACTGCCTTATGATACGTTGTTTCAGCACGCTTTGGATTGAATCTACAAATTCAACTTCATGATTCATTCAAAGCTCTGAGAATACATTCCAACATTTAGGAAACGTTCTCATTTAGACTGCATCATTTCTTGGAGAACAAAACTGAAAATCCTTTCGAGACTACGGCAGGAAAGATCAGTTAATTCCTCCTCAAGTAACCACTTAAAAAAGTTCCTCTCTCTTTTTCACTGAAGAGAACAATTTTCACTGATATTGTCCATTGTTTTCATACCATACTTTTCACTGTAACTTTCGATTGAAGCCAAAGTTATGGCCACATACACTAGTGAACATCTCAGAAATGAATGAATAAAATAAGACGCATTGACGGAATACGAAGTAAAAAATGCGAACCTGTTGGCATAGCAATCGACAAACGGTTCAATACGATTGAAATCAATGAAAGGAGAATACGTGGCAGCACCAAACCAAAGAATCGATGCACCCAACTTATGAGCAGAACGTGCAAACGAATTCACACGTCCAGGCCAATACGCATCCGTGCCGTTCTTTGCCCAAACCACATCACCGCATTTCAGGCCATACAAGTTCTGGTCACTTCCTTCTACGTCACTCTCATCCATCACATCGTCCTTCGTAAACTTTTGTTCAGATGATGCAGCCGATGATCTACTCCATCTTCGCACGTGTTTCGTTACCTTCGCAGACTCCTGTAAATTGCGTTTTGTAGTCCCTAATTGATCAAACAATTTAATATATGCTTATCAATAGTCAACCAGTTGTTTTATTACATTCCATTCGTCATCACCACCTAAATATTTGCAAACCAATTGTCACCTAATCTAAATGAATAGTATTGATACTTTAAAATTTCCAACTTGAAACTAGTTGAACGTTTATCCCAAAAACGAAAGCGCACAGAACAAAGTCTTGAGAATAAAAATGAATAATACGCAGAAAAACAAAGTAACTTTTCGGAACAAACAAATGAAAATTTGATCTGCAGAAAGCAGGAACATTCATCGATCGATACCCTATCCGTAATGCTAACTTTAAAAGCTGATCATTATGGATCATTTCTTAATCCATTGATCAAAAGGAAATCTAACATAGCAGTATTCGTATATTGACTGCTCACCAACAAAACTGGTAAAAATGAAGGTGATTACATACAAAAGAAAAGCGTTGCTTTTAGATCCTTCGAAAAACGACTCACATTTGAATGTCTGGATGTATTAGCTGCATTAACAATATCGGATGATGCTGTAGAGGGAGAATCGGGCTGCTGAATATCGGGTGAATGAATAACGGATCGGTTTGATGAAGAGGATGGAGGGTGAAGAGGTGATGCGGAATGTTTCGTGGTTTTAACAGGTTTAAGAATAAGCTTAATCGGAGGATATGAACGAGGATTAACAATAATAGGTGTTCTTTTGATGTCTTCATTTGAGATCGATGTGATTACAATGGTCGGTGAGTTGGGTTCATCCTTTACATTTATAAACTGATTATTTGATGATACCAATGAAGATGTGTCATCCTTGTTTGAACATGAACTGTTACTGTGGTTAACACTATTAAAACTATTGTTGGTTGGCGGTAGCTCAGTTGAATTAACATCAGCTTGCATTACATACATGCAAAAGGGATCAGTCAAATCATCACCAGCCCTGGATGTCCTCCGTGACGACGACGTACTTGATGACGACGCTGTCAAGTTTTTCTTCTCATAATTTGTTTTATACTTAGTTCCCGATACGTTTATATCACCATTCACTTCTTTCGAACTAATTACTGAGTCAAGCGCTTTATTAAGATTATCTTTGAATGACTTCAAGCTTGTTCCAATATGGGACGGTGATGGAGGATAGAAGGATTCAGAACGGCGATTCGGTTCCTCTTGAGGAACAGCCACTGTTGCAGTTACAGGTGCACATCCACCACTATGCAATAATAACGAATCCATCACATCTTTTTGCGCTGCATCATCACTGCTTAAACAAAGCATATTTTTGACGGTTACAATTTTAATTCCATTGCAATAATCTATCAAACGTTTACAAAAAAGATTATCGCTGCACCTCGTGTTTCAAGTGAACAGAAAAAAAAGAAAAATCAACGAATAAAGGCAAAGAAGAAAATATAGCAGTCAATGTACTTAGTTGAACTGTTCGCTGAAGAAGCATATTTCTCATGAGAAATATCATTGAAAAATGAATTGCACACATTAACCGCTGATGCTTTTTGTGGTATCAGTTTACGTGGCGTTGTTGTTGATTTCAGTTCTACTTCACTGCTCTTAGTAGCCTCACTAACGTACTGTACGGCTGTTACTGCAGGCGACTTTGGACGGAGAATGTTCTTTGTATTTCTCAAAATTCAGTCATTCAACCACTTTCATGTAGAAACAAAAAAAAAACCTGATTCATTCATACATTCATTATGCAATCAGTGATTAATTTCTAAATAATCAATTTCATTTGTTCGGAATGAGCGCAAACGAATATCAACGTTATGCTCTATGCAAATACAACGCTTTTTTTAAGATGACATAAAACGGCAAAATTATAAAACTCACATATTCATAAGCCGTTTTTTGTCTTCATTTGGCTGTCGAACGAGCTTCATGTGAAGTCCACCTGAGCGTGTTTCGAGAATGCGATATGACGGTAGAAAAGCGTTACGAATCTTCTCACTTTTGAAACAAATTTTTGTTGCGTTTGTGATAATTTTAGTAGAGGCAGATGATGAAGCTACTGAACTGGCGTTAGAGCTAGTGCTCGAGATAGCAGTGTAATTGATTTGACCGGATGGTGTTGGCGAAAGAGCTGAGGATATCCGGTGTTGTTGATGATCATATTCTTTAATGTCACTTTTCAGAGCAATGCTGGAATCACTGAATTCAGTCGGTACTGCACTAGTGCTCTTGTTGTACATCAATTCTGTCTCAATAATTTGGAACGGTTGCTGTCTACGAAGTGTCGTTGCTTCGTCATCCATATCAATTGTCGTATCTGGTGATGTTGCCATACTGGAACTTTTCTGAAATAAATCAAGATTATTTCACTTAAGTTGCGAATAATTCGATCGTAATCATTGTCTGAGACCTGCAGAAGTCACACTGTTCTATTAATTAATACAGTGAATATGTTGTGCCAAATTAGCAAGTGCATTAATTTGCCACAAACGATATTCGAACAGCTCCGATAATGCATGATATTACTGGACAAACAGTTCACAACCAACCTTGCTTACCGATGAGGTGTGTTGATTTTCTTCAAATTTACATCCGTGAACAATGAATTCTGAAAGTTTATCTCTTTAACAATAACGAAATTAACTTTTTTGGTGACGTCCAATACAACAGATGTTTGACATGGTTATTCATTAAAGCAACTAACCTAAAGCTAAATATATACTCGTAAATTTACTGACTTAACTGAGTTGGAAACAACTTGAAAAAGATACAATTTTGAAACTTATTTTCGTTTAAAAAAGTGTCGAAATCTCCACAAACTAATCCAATGAATTTGCTGAAATATTCAACGAATTCAATGAAAAATGTGCGCATAATAAAATGTTTGATAAGCTGATTTAGAAACTACGTAATACCCCATTGAACCTTTCTTTGCGACTATAAATTGTGATCGAATATGTTCCTTCATACGACGTGAATAAAATGAACTTACGAAAGATTTATTGTTTAGATAGCACTTCATTCGATCAAGGATGAAAGTTTACCGTAAGCATAATGAAGAAAATACCTGAATTGAAATCAAATTCTGGTTCGAAAGGATCCACTCCAGCCGGCATTACAATATTGCATGCCTCACGCGGCTTATAAGCTTTTCTTTTATTCGTCGAACGAACAGGCATATTGTTATCTGCATACTGATCAGCTTTGTTTACCACATCTGTCTCTGTGACTTCACTGATTTCATCTTTAATCAGACTCGAAACGCTACCCAACTCCATTTCATCAACACCAATGATCTTATCGATAATCTAAACCATTCAAATTTACATACATGTATTTCTCATCTGATTGCTAACTCCACTATTCAGCAATCAAAATGACCATCGTTCATTCATTTTTATGCAAAATTTTGCCCTCTGAGCACGACAACATTCTACTTGAAGACGTCCTTTCGAATCAGCAGAACAAAGTTCAATGAGTAAGTCAATATAATTGAATAAATTCTGCAATGCTCTAATGCTGAATTGAACTGCCACAGTATTACTTTCTTTAAGCACTTCAAACGACCATCGAAATTTATGTGATCCGCAATCAAAAAGTATTAGAGATTCATATCAATTAACAATAACAGCAAAAGTAATAAAATAATAATAGTGATTACTTTGCCGTTGATTGACAAACGCGCTACTCACGTATGCATGTTGTTAATTTATTTTAATTCATCTAAGAATTTATTTGAGATAAGAAAAATGTCATTTGATATAATAGACGAATCATTGTATTACCACCTACACTTCTCTATGTTCCTTCTCTGTTGCTTATCGATTTTTGTTCACTTCTCAAAAACTGGAACAGAATCCATACCAAAAACATTGTACCGAATTTGTATCGATTTATCGCCTGTGCCTTTTTCATTCCACTATTATGGATGCAGTAGGCGAACAGAATTAAATTTTCAATGGTCTTCTTCAAAAGAACGATGAAATACCTGTTTACGCTGTGAATGAGCGGTGTGTGGTGAATGACGTGTCGTCACTGGTGTGCCATTATTTAACTGTGCCACGATATGCTGACGTGGTTGATCGCGTGGTTTCATTAGCAATTTACGTTGATTCGGGTTAACGAAATGACGACGGGGAATCTAAGAAGAAGGCTAAATCTCGATAATTCATCATTTACCATGTCTCGCTGTGCAAACTGTTCTACACAAATATGACAAACCAAACATCCATCCAAAATCAAATCATAAAGTCGAAAACGCAACAAGAATCACTGCCTTGAAATTGACAAGACCGAAGTGGTGATTGTAAGATTGCAATTCTGACCTAAAATGTTTTACTTTTTTCTCGTAATCAGAAGTTGTCTTTCGGACCTCGACTTCATCTTACAAATCCCCCAGCTTTTCAGTTTTACGAATATGCGCACAAAACAAATCGTCATCCTTCTAATATGATGGAAAACCTTAGAAATTCATCATTCTACCACCAAAAAAAGCATATGAAAGTTGTATGTTCATGCAATTTAACTCCAAGTTATTAACTAATAAAAATATCACAACGGAAACAGTACCGTTTCGTTCTCAGGAACCGGCATCATACAGCTAGCACATAACATACGACCGTGAATCTTCATGTAATTCCGTTTCCGCAACTGTATGCCATTCGAGCTGACTCGATCGGATAGCGCTGAGATCCACTGATCAGTTTTAGGAGAATCTTGATAAGAAGAAATCGATGAGCGAAATCGAGTAACTTCATCAACGAGTGGACCAGGCGTTCCATTTGGTCTATAAGAGTTCAGGTGTAGAACATTTGTGTGTAGAGAATACAATAAGATCCATGTCAGATAAATGTTAAATGTGATACCGGATGAAACCGGATATTTGTGTCCGTTGACCTCACTCAATCATCCGTAAAACAATCATTCGATCAAAAATTATGTTTTTCAAATTGGATAAATAGAACAGTAGAACGAAATATCAAAGTATTACCCATCACCCGTGAGCATCACTCCGTAATAGTTACGTCCCTTGTAGCAACCACCACACACTATAACACCCTCACATTCGCGTAGAATTTCGGCACAAATAAAAGCTGAATCAATCAATATTACTTGATAATTAAATGAGTCTTGAGGGAGAATTTTATGAAGTGAAAAAATAGCTACTTATTAAATGTAGGTTGATATTTTTTACAATGGTCGACGAGTGATACTGACGACAAATAGCGTTGACTAAAATAAATATTGAACCGAAATAGAATGAAACTTACGACTTTCATCCATACTACTGCTGTTGCTCGAGGTAGTGGGCAACGGTGACGATCCACGTTCTTGTTGTTGTTGTTGCTGCTGTTGACTTCGTTTCAACTCATTACGCTCACTACGCATTCGATAATTCTGCACTTTTTGCCGATTTTTCGCATTCAATATTGGTAATCCACCCATCTTTAATAAGCAATAACATGTCATCATTATATTCAGCGAAAGCTTCTTTTTCACGTAAACATGCCATTTTGATCACATAACTTTAACCATCTCCTATCCCAAATAACACTTAACATTTCTTCAAAATAGATGTCACGAACGAATGGTCTCTTGCAAACATTCTAATCAATTCATTGAAAATCTTACGCCACTAACATTAACAAGCTGGCAACATTACCCATTATTTCAACAGAAAACCTCAAGAAATTTCTTGTTCCAGTCATATAACCAATACGAAAATCATATGTTATCATCAAACACTACTTGCTAAAAAACTATCCACTTATCACTGCATTCAGAAAAATCAATATATGTATAATGGAATGAGAGAATTTAATAAAGAAAATGCCAAACGTATTAAAGAGAGCGCATGCGAAAAATTACACTGGACAAAACTATTTGCCCACATCAACGGACTACCACACGGACACAACATGACCAAAAAGCTCAGTTGACATAATTTCGACAAGAAAGTATGTAACTTTTTATAGGCTTATCACCACACTCTACTGAGCTTTTTTCAAAGTCATCATGTTCGAAACCGTTGCTTCAAGTGAAAAATAATATGTCTTGTTAGAAGTTCATTCACTGGAAAATCTTTTTTTTGTCGAGTTGAAGTTGTTACCGCGGACAATGCTACAGGTAGTTGCACACTGATTTGTTGAAAATTTAACAATACATATGTCAATGCCTCCTTATGTGATTGTTCACCTTGCTGACGGAGTGAATACCTGTCAGTTGAAAGTTGTGCGATTGAGATGAGTAAACTGATTTTATCAGCATGATTTTATCTCAATATCATTAACGTGAATAGTAGATTTGTTAGAGTTCAATGGTATGCCCGTATATTTTTACCTTTTGATTGCTATTTTCCCATCGGAATGTTCCTGAGGTTCAATTTACTACATTCTTCCCCAAATGACTGACGGTCTCACTGAAATGCAAATCTGTGACAACAAGTACCGTAATAATATTCTAACCAACTCTGGAAGGACTAAACAGCGCAATAACGATATGCCAAAACGATATTTAGACTGGTAAAATGAAAACAGCATTTCATTCGTACGCGTCTGCAAGCTTGTAATTTTGAGAGCTTAGTGGCCTTGGAAAATAACTTAGGCAGTTAGGCAGTAAATTGTGAGTTTGATGGACGGAGTCATGTAGTAAATGATCAGTTTGATGTAGTATCTCACTAAATTGTTCTGTTGGTATTTAAACTAATTCAACGTACCTACACAATTAATTATGAGTATATATTAACGTCTTGTGATGAGTCGTGAATGCGTACAACAAAATGCCGTCTTGATTCTACCAAGCTGAGGAGCGCAAAAAGCTAACCTCACGCTAAACGTAAAAACACTTAAATTCTAACGTGTTCCATCCAGCCAACTACCGTTCTTCGCTTTCACTGAACCTTCGCTTTCAGAAAACAACCACCTCATCGTGGAACCCTGACCGACACCTCAAAGTGATGGATGATAAAACAAGGAGAAAGGCAAGGAATATGTATGCAGAAAGAAGGTGATGCCGAGATCTCGTGTCCAATGTGATGTATCATGAATAATCGTGCGTGAACAACTGCAAACTCTATAGGATGTTGCTGTTATGATGCAGAGAAAGCAGATAAATATCAAAGAGTGCATCTACTTTCGTTTGTCTCTCTGCTCGAAACCACACACATACTCTTCGTAGCGGTTTCATTCTCATTCTAAATTTTCTTTCATCAATTCTCTACAATGTACAGTGATTATTCAGCACCTATGATGCACTATGTTACGTGTATGTATACGCGTTCATTACACACTGCTGTTCTCTGCTTCAAAAGAGTTAACTCGTGATTGAAGTCATTTACAGAGGGACTTTCACTTTATTCAATATTTATCAAAATTCTTCTTTGGAAGTTTAACTTCAATACGAAATTACTCAACTGCGTCCCATCATACATACCAAAGCGCAAACATGTCTAGTAGAAACACCTGGAATGTCAAAATAAAAATTGGCCACATTTCATTATCAATCAATTGATTCGTCAACACTGTTGTGATTACCGCTAAATCGTTAACAAATAAAACACTATCATATCACAATTAAATCCTCAATTTAGGAACGTTTCAAAAAAATTTTAGGAAAAAATAAAACCCAACGTTCTAAACCTCATACCAGCTGGAAACTAATACGTTTGCTAGGAGAAAATATTATATCTCACATAAAAGGAACAGGTTGTGTTCCAAGTGATTTCTTGAAAACTCTTCAATATATTCGAAAACAGGGGTGCAATGCATAGATTCTAAACAATAACGATAGTGCTGGAAAGGATGTTCGTAAGTCAACCGTATAGTGAAAGTTTTCAAGTCCTCTTCGACGAACGTGAACTAAAAAAGGATTATCAGGTGAATCTGTGGGACGTGTACATGAAAAGTGAAAAGCCGTAATGGATTAAACCATATGGTATGGAAATAAAAGATTTGTTACGGAGTGTCTGAACTGTGTCTTACGTTTCATAGTCTTCATCACCATCCAAACTTCGTATAACACTTCACGAAGATTCATCACATAAAAGTTGATTTCAAAAATGACACTATCGAAAATTCGAAAGTGACCTCCAGCTTCGCTGAGACGATGTGATCGACAGTCGAAACTACATAACTACTCACTTGTTACTTCGCACATTGAAAACACTGACCACTCATTTGACAGCAAAGAGATACCATGGTAATTTTGTGAATTTTTTTCGCTTTATTGGATCGGCGCGATCCAATACACTTCAGCTGATTTTGCTTTTGTAACAGTTAGGGGATGAATTGAAACTTAGTGCACCCGAGTTAACTGATTCAACTTTTATGCTAGGAAGTGAAGTTGACATTATCCAGTGAAATCAGTTTCAGCATACATAGAGTCCACTTTAAAAATGATAACTCTCACCATTAGATGATTGTCGGTATGGAGAGTATACTGATTATCGGCGATACTTCACAATGAGTTGGAACACTTGACAGAAGTTCAATGATGTCTTCAGATAAAAGAAAGCTCAGTCTTTGATTACTGACTAATTTCCGTGGCTACTAAACCTGAAATTCGTAAAGAATCTTTCAACTACAGTGTAAAATACAAAACTTGACAGATCTGCATACCCATTTTAGATACATCGGAATCTCTTCAAACAATTTCATCAACCATCAATACCTGAATGAGTGCATGGTGCGTTTACTTGCAATTAGCGACTGACAGCTTGCATAAACGCCTACCCAACGGGATGCTTTAAAATTATTACGGTTATGACAATACGCC
This sequence comes from Anisakis pegreffii, assembly GCA_035041965.1. NCBI lineage: Eukaryota > Metazoa > Nematoda > Chromadorea > Rhabditida > Anisakidae > Anisakis > Anisakis pegreffii. Next base: position 71,312 of record JAPYMA010000926.1, read on the forward strand.
GTGTTGTGATCGATCGATATGTGGAACAGAGCAAACTTCTACCTAGCCACTCATGTTGGTGATATTCGTCGTGCTTTTCTAGTAATGAAAAATGACAATTAGTATTTACCTGTTTTATGGATTATGCAATCCGAAATTGTAAATGATTAGTGTGTGGTGCTGATATGACGTTAGCTATATTGTTAGCCATCTCTGCACGGATCAAACCATCATAATCTGCCATTAACCATCCTGGCCGATCGTATCGTATAATCACATGCACGATTTCACCAAACTATGTGTGGTCATTTATTGTGAGAGCGTTCTAACAATCCGCCGTTTGCATGCTCCGACGTTTCGCCACACGCTCTCATATTCCGCCAACTATGATCTAATTCGGATAGTAGTAATAATAATAATAAAAATAACATGATGATAACAAGGTAACTAGTAGTAACTGACCGAAATAATGCACAGGAAATACGGAAGTAAAAATTCGTGTCCGTTCCAGTTGTTTAATATATCTGTTGTTTAATATTGTAGCTGATGATGGCGTTCTAACGCCGAAACGTCCTACGGTATTACCGTACTTCCTGCGCATTATTTCGGTCAGTTACCACTGTTTACCTTGTTATCATTATATTATTTTATGATTATTATCATTATTATTACTAATATTCGAATCATTATTAAAAAATGCAATACCCACTCATTGATATGGTCCAATTATAAGCTTTCCCAAAGTCTAGTTCTAATCCCTGAGAGTTGGTTCCCTCTTTCTCGTGAGCGAAAGCATCTCCTCATTCACTAGCACATCGATGAAAGCTGAGTGATCTATTCACGTTTTCCGTATGCATTCACGGCTTGAAGTGAAATGATATTTGAGTAAACTTGCTCCTTAGATGGACCCTATCTATAGAAAATTAAGGATATCTGAGTAACGGAGCATGATCGCACTGCGTATTTCTACAAAGCCGAGATTCTTTTGATTCACATGTTTATGAGCAAACCTGAGGAGCAGGTCTCTCCAACGTTCTGATGGACTGGTGTATTGGATATTGGTGATCAAAATTGATTGACATAACTTCAGAAAATTAAGGATATCTGAAAAATGGGGCATGATTGCTTAAACGCAATATGTATTTTCAAAAAGCCGAGATTCTCGATTCAGTGATATCAAAATATTGACTTGTTTATGGGCGAACATGACGAGCAGGGTCCTTGCACTATTGTGATGGACCGGTGCTTTAGGTACTGTAACATTTTATATATGCTGGGACAAGGCGTGATCTCCAGAACAAATTGCTGTAGTACGATCTTCGTACTGAAGGTCGAAGGTTCGCTTCTGGTATACATCATTTCGAATTGTATTGTAAATCGGACACTTCAAAATCACCCGTAAGTCTGGCGCACAAATCAGCTTATGAATAACTTTTTGTTGTTATTGATAACAGTGATTGATTCTAACCGTAATTTCAGGAATGATTTTAACGGACGGTTGTACGCAAGAATCGAATGATTTACTTCAAAACATTACTTATTTAGGTAGCATGACTTCTTAAAAACTTTCTCTTAGATTGCAACATGAAAACGGACTCTCACGCATATTTCAATAACACATAAAACGCATATTCTGATTTTCGTCAACATTCGTTCCATTGTACCGTAATCCACTCTTACATCAATCATCCAATTCACTCATCTCAAAGGCACCTTTCACCATGAAATTCAGCCAAACAATGATTGATTCGTATGTTCTCATGCATTTCAAAATGCTTATGTATTGGTCAGTCATTACTGCTAGATAAAATAATCGGCTTTAAAAAGGATAATCCACTAAATTATTCTCGATATATTCACAATGGTAATAAAATGCATTTCGAGGCCAGAGTGTAGACATGCTAGCGTTTTGGGTGGCATTAAGGTTATAACGTGCATGAATTCTGAGTCGTGTCTTGCAGGTTTTCGTATCGGCAGAGGTAATTTCCGCTGCATCATGTTCTCGCTCCACTAGTTCCTTTGTGGTGCATAATCATTGAGCTGAATAATTACTCATGACCATCGTGTGGTTGTTAATGAGAGTGAAGTACAAGCCGTAGTTAAACTATGATTTTGTGATCGCTCAGAGGCGGGAAGTCGATCTTTTGATCAGCACGTCATGATTCCTAGAAATGGTTGTTTTGGCTTTTGATTGATTTCACTAGCTTTGTGGATGTCGATTATTGCCTAGCCTTAGGGAATATCAGTCAAAGATGACTGCACTTCATGAGTGCGATCTGGTTTTGGTTTTTAATATGATCTTTCAGTGCAGATTGTTCATAGCGATTGGTTGTTCATTTGGTTTTGCAAGATTTGCTTTGAAAGAGAATACATCTGTGAAGGTGTTTAAAAAGGCATTTCATATGAGTTTTGCAGTGTGAAATGGATCGTAGTGATGATCGTAAGCCATTGGAGTATTGGATAAGTTGGTTGAAAATATTTATTGTAAGGTGTTGTGTTGTGCGTGGTATGTGTACGGTGATGTGTTGTTCGGTATGCATTGTTTATTGCGACTCATTTGAAAATGTCACTGATTTTTCAGCGAGAGCAACCGATCCATTCGTTGTTGAGGATGAGCGTGTCAAGTATGTGGATGAACTTTGTGAACGCGTCTGCGAGGAAGCTGAAGGGCCACAAATAGCTGTTCGAATTCTTGCACATAAATTGTTAAGCCCTGAACAAACTGAGGCACTTAACACTTTAAAGGTAATATAGACCATGAAAAGTTGCAAATTATTCGCAGCTCAATGCTGAAAATCTGTTATTTTAAACTTGCTCCAAAACTGTAGCTGTCTGAATTTGAAATAACGGTGAAGATATTATCCGAAATGGAAATGCTGTTCTCATTTGGAACTTGAAAAGGTATATATGAGAGTTATGAATAACTTTTGGGTTACAGTTTGGTTTTTTGACCGATCCTTTTTTCTTCAGTCGGTTTTGTCTAATAAACAACTCCGTAATTCTAATTTTGCCAGATTCTTGCATGAGATAACGAATTAAATATTTGTTTGTTTTTCTGCGGAATTTCTGGGAACTTGTTTTTTTGCAGGCAATTGATATGTGTGTTAGACGATGTGGAACTCGACTGCACAATGAAATTGCCAAATTTCGTTTTCTTAATCAAATGGTCAGACTACTGTCACCGAAAGTGAGCTAATGTATTCGTATTGATCGACATTCATCATTTTATGAGAACATTTGGAAGCATTTTCAAAGAGGAATAATGCTGGAAACGTGTCGTTACTGGTTTTCTGAACGAACAATTAAATAAACTCATTTTAAATGCGTCGACTCTTTTCCAGTATAACGGTGATTTGACAAGTGATGAAGTAAAGACGAAAGCGATTGAACTGTTATTTATTTGGCAGAAATCAATGAGACATTTAACGAAATTCAAACAAGTTTGTATATTTTGATTGCTTTTAAGTGGTTGCGTCTTGAACGAAGTGGTAATATCGTTTTGTTGAAATTTGAAAATGATATGGTACTGTATTGGTAAAGCGATATATTTTGTTCATTAATTTCCTTTAATTGGTATCTTATTGAAATGAATAACTCAAAAGCAATTCATTAGGTGTATGATATGCTAAAAGAGCAGAAGGTGATTCTGGAAGATCCTGTTTTAACATCCGAACCGATACGTGTCACTCCACCTTGTCGTCTAGCCACCTTTGAAGATGAGGAGAAAGCAAACCTCCTCTCTCAATTATTGAAAAGTAATAATCCTGAAGATCTACAAGCAGCCAATCGTCTTATAAAAAGTATGGTTCGCTCGGTGAGGTTTTCAGACATAAATGCTTCAGATTTTGAAGGGTAAACGTGCTGTTGATTACAATACGCGAGAAAGGATATGTGACGGATGATATTTTCTATTTTTGAATTGCTAAAAATATATATTTAATCATTCTTTTTTGAACTTCAGGAAGAGCAAAAAATGGAACGATTGCATAAACGTGTTGATGATGTTGAGAAAGCCAAGAACAATTGTCAAGTATTGAACGAAATTTTAACATTTTGTAATACGCATCCCATGACCGAACGAGAAAGTGATCTTGCTTCTGTATGCACGTTTTTAAATTCACTGCCTATTCCATTAACAATGTTTGAAAACGAAAACAAAATTTTTCTGTTTTTCTGTTGTTTTCTTTCAGACAGTTATTTCTAGCATGTGAATCATGTCGCAGAAGCACGTGCTTCCTAAGAACTTAGGTTTTATCTCAGAACGATTCGATAGAAGGGAATTTAGTAATCAGTAATAATGATGAGTTTTCACTAGGAACTCTATTCGGTTCTCATTGAAATTCGCCCAACATTATTTCGTTACGCGAGTGAAGCAGCTGAATACGACGATAACGGATTAGCGGATATACTTGCTGTAAATGATGCTGTCAATAAAACTGTTCAGCACTACAAGTCTCTCTTCCCTGCTCAAAGGGTTATATTTCATTTGATCCTCATAATACTTCCTTCTATCAGTGATATTATGTCGTCCGCTTAAACAAATATTCATATATTCTTTCTCATCCTCCTTACTCCACAGTAATTTTCTAAGTTCATTTCTTGTGGTGTTTTATATGCTATGACGAATCCTTTCTCGAAATTATCGGTAAAATATGTGTTTTTATTAAATTTGTAACATCAAATATCTCAGAAAATCGACTGGTAAATTAAGAAAGTTGTCTCTAAAAAAATTGAAGAAACACGCGCAATCTGTGATTATCCGTCAAATGCATAGTATCAAATGATATTTGTTTTCAGGCATTATCAACGAGTTTACCAGCGAAAGATGGTAATAAAAGAAGTCGTAGTTGTTCGGGTGGTCCGTCGAATACGACCAAAATCATTTCGGGAAGTGGTATTCGTAGTGCCACCTCGACGATTGATAATCTTCTTTCAAATAAGACCCAAACAGATACTACCAGTAGTTCTCATGATGTTATATCCACTCGGGATCCCCCGTTACGGTACTTTTCTTTCAGTGAAATATTCTCACAATATACGTCACCTTCAAAATTATTTTAAGAATAAACGATTTGTACCTTCAAACAAATCATCATCTAGGTGAGGATTCCTCAACCGGGGCTGTTCACATCCGCAACGGGTGCGAGCTAAGATTTTATTTTTTGCACATAAAAGTAGACTAGAGTTGAGTTCAACACATGCATTTGTATAAAGTAAGCAAGGATGGACTTCAACGTATATATTTTTGGAAAGGCTAGAAAGTGCTCTAATGGTGTACGCTTACCTGCACTATAAACAGTCACTGTAGTGGATGACAGACGCAGAGACGTATGCGAGCACATTTTAAGTGTTGTTGTAGGGGGTGCGAGGACAATTAAATTTTTCTAGGGGGTGCAGGGGAGGGGAAGGTAGAGAACCACTGATCTAGATAGACTTATCTGTATTCATCTCATTGCTTACTAATAATAATTAAATGTTATGAGAATCTTCTTGGTGATTTCAGTGAAATCTTTCAGTTGAAAAACGTCCTAGAATCGGATGATTTTCTGTTAGTGAATTCTGTTAATACAAGCGTAAACGGCGTAGGGTATTTTAGCATCGAAAACGATATTATTGATTGCTCTTAGTTCTTCTCAAATTGGGCTGAAGTTATTTGGAAGAAAAGTTTGCAGACTGGATGCTGATACCACAAGTCGAAGCTTATCATTATGTGATGATGTGGCGTTGATTTCTTTATCTTCAATATCGTCATCTCGTGAACCGAATGAATCTTCTGAAAATGCGTCTGGAATCGAATCGAATCCTTCTTCGGCACTCCAAGATCTATCTGAACTTCTTCTTGATCAAAGTGCATTTCACAAGGAGCAATTTAAACAGTTAGCGCTGTTCCCTGAATTTTTACGAAACGAGCGTGAAGGGCAGTTTTTGGAGCCTTTTCAATTCGAGAACCAAATTTGTGCTCCATCAGCACTCTTAGAGGGAGTATTTGTTTCGTTGGAAGCTCTTTCTGTTTATTCTGTGACGACTACTTTGATTAGGCATATCTCGGCATTTTCATTTTCTCTTCAGAATCATTTCCACGCTACTGAAATATAAGGTTTGGGTGACGTTAATTTATCAGGTGATCATTCAGTTGATCAGTCGTTCGAGTGTTCTGTTGGTTCAACAAGGTGAAAGTGAAAGTAACATTTTTTGTGTTTCATATCGTAAGATGAAACTCTTGTTGTTTGAGGGACGACGATGGCAGTGACCTAAGCAATGACGTTACTTCAAAGGTTGACAGTAACGCTGCTTCAAAATCGTCAACGGGATCAGTTGTGTGCACTCAGACGGTGATCTTTTCATTCAAAATAGTTCCATTTTGTTGAAGGCTTTCCTGGACTTCGCATTTTCACTTCAATATTTTCACAACCTGATCGAAGTTAGTTAAAAAAAACAATCATCAGTCACTGGAAAAACGAGCATGAATTCAAACAAACTTCATTATCGAAGTTAATTTGCTGATATCTTTGTTATCATTACTATTGTTACTATCATGACTGAGTTCTGTTTTTAGACATTCAACACTGCAACAAAACTTTCACTGAAATCGATTTCATTCAGCCTTGAACAAGTTCGTATCGGTTAGTAATTGAACGAACTAATTTCCCTTTTTGGTGTTTTAGTCGATACTGAATCATTCACCATTTATTTCCAGAGTTGGTTTGCATGTAATTGAAAATGTATTCAATGATCAACTAAATGTGACACGAACTAAATAGATTTCATTAAATACGATCTCACTGCAATAGTGCAGTAATAAGTGATCACTAAACTTATAATGAATTAATGTTTTTAATATTTGCAACTGTTGTTCTTTCATATGTTCTATAGAAGAGAATGAATGAGATATTCTTTACAGCAGCGAGACCACCACTAATAATATTTGATGAGAATTTTATGCGTGGAATGTTGTATTTTTCACAAAATTCTCCACCTGGTACTCGGTGTATTACGACAACCGTCATAACAATGTCCAGTACGAATACTGTACCCCTCACTAATATCAAGCTTTCCATCTCAACAAAAACACCAGTTCGTTGTGCTCCTTTTTCACGCTTTTCTTGCTTTTTATCAGTTACTTTTTATTTTTCTTTTTATCATTTTCGAGGCGTCGTTCAACCTTTGTCCATCATATTGGAAATTTTTCCTTCTCAAATTAATGTGTGTTTTTTAGAATATTCAAAGTCGACTTTTCGATGCCGAAAGTGATATATTGCCGGCATTCTCGCCAATGAATCCGCACTCGACGATCAGTCAAATTTTATTAATCCTTCCTCTTATTGATTCAATTGAAATGGTTAGTCGTTATCAGTCATTTCCCTCAGTGAACAAAAATATTCTTTAATTGATAGCTTGCCCTGTTCTTATATGATTATTATCTAAAAAGAGTTTGGCATTTTTGCGTTGGAATGAATTTCTGCGGATGAAACAATGAGATAAACTGAAAGTCTGTGAATGAAATCTAATGAAAAATAATACAGGTGGAATTTGATTACGTATTGGCGTTCAGTGCTTCGTTCCCGAAAATGATATCTGGCTCTTTTTCTCTTCATCTGTGATTCATTGTTTATCACTGATCATCAAAACTATCTTTACGGCAATCTTTCTTTTGGTTTCATCATTTCAAATTTATCTTCACCCCACAAATCTATACAACACCATTTTTTAAAGTTGTAGCTGTTCAATCATTAAATAAACCAATAAATCGTGAAACATATTTATTTGGTTTTGTCGCGTCGTTCTTTTTTTTTCAAAATAGGTGGTTTATTTTAAGTAAGACGCATTTATTCCAGTAAATTCATATCTAGTACCGCTGAATCGTACACAAAGATTGGTTTCTAAATGAATGAAATGCAAAAATTGGTTGTTTCTGTGAGGATATCAATATCTTCGATCATCTTGGTCGAAACGTGCAACTGAAAAAGTCAATCTTAATCTGCAAATAGTCGTAATAAAAAGAGAAAGGTGTTGAAATTTCGAAACGAAGTCCAATCTTCTCTCGATAAAAACAAGTTCAAAACGTTTTCTGATTGCTTTCTTTATCCACATGTATTGAAGCTCCTGATAAGTCAATGGAGATTATAGGTGACGGCATTACTGATCAAACGATACTGAAAACGTCAAGTTGGGTCCAACAGAAGCAAATCTGAAACAAATATTGTTTTAGGTAGAGAAGGGGAAAACACTGCATGTGGTCTGGTATGAACGATACTGGAAATATCAAATTTTGTCGCCTAGAAGAGAATATTTGAGCAAAAAACAAGAAACAACAGACGAACACGTGAAATGATGCGTCATAGTTGTTTTAGGGATTAGTTCCATAAAATATCACAGTAATGATTCAGCGATCGCGGTTCGCTCACAGCAACAAAATGTGGTTCTTGTTAGCGTTTGGGACATCACATCACTGACTGACGTAGTAGTTTCAGTCTCACGTGGATGGACGAGATGTGGAGGGATTGGCTAAACCTAAAATTGTCATGTTGTGTACTAGAGTTGCGCTCGTTCGTTGCCAGCGAATTTCGGTCGCTGGCAACCGACTCATCAGTCCTACTGAATGAGTTCCTCGATGAGGCTGATTCAGTTCTTTCAGCTGAAAGCCGTTGTCGATTCAGTTCTTTCAGATGTTCAAGAACATGATCTAAGCGTAAACATCACAGCCGCGGTGACAATGCAAAAATTCGGATTTAAACTCGCCTCCGGTCTCCTTTAAACAGTCACCATATCTCCGTTTACAAATGCAATCTCCATAATAGGGCATGTTGTCCATCAAACAATCTATATTATACCTGGTGATGCACATACTTCTCTCAAAAGAACAACCCATTCGAACATTCATTTCAATCGCTATCAAGGTGTAACATACCTCTCAGGGTGGTAGCCTCACGAAAAGCAAGAAGAAACAGGAAAACGATGATCAGTTGCGTTGTATTTGATTCTGGACGCAACTGAGCTTGTTAATCTATCGATAAGTAATTCATCAAAAAGGGATTTACTTCACATCAGTGATTATTCAATCTACTTCCGCGAATAGATTTTAAAAAATTGTTTACTTTCATGATTTTATTTCCAATCTATGATCAGGAGGGTCGCCAATTTATTCGAAATTACAGCCGTTATCCATAAATTCATTGCATTGGTCATACCATAAAATTATATTCGTTGTTACGTATTTGCTACTTTATTCGCTATAGCTTTTTAAAAATATTGCCCATTCATGACAATATTTTCGCATGACTCGATAAAACAGGAAACTAAACTTCTCTCCCCGTTTCACCTATCCGAATGAAATATCAACAAGCAAACCTAAGCGTAATCATACCGCATTACTGTCGAGTCGTTAATTCCATAATGTGTTAATTACGTCTACAAGAACTCTGATTCAATGCAAGCACACAAATGCAAAATCAGCGTTTTCATCCACTCGGATATTCCTCTTCTGCCTTCGAAAAGCACTGTTTGAAACGGAGAGATATTCGATAATCAACCATACAATTAGTCTTCATCGATCGAATATTGAAGAGCGATAAATCTGTACGGTCAAGGGTTATTCCGTCGGAACCTTGAATGTGCAACAGCATATCTGAAAGGATTTTTCCTTTATAGGAAAAGAACATTTTTGAGAAGCGATGTGGAATGCTTCGATGGAGGTATTTCTAACATAATTCTCTAAATCTATGCTTTTCTGCAGTACTTGGGAAACGTTTCAGTTCTGTTCGGATGAAATTGATCGCAGAGTTGATTGAATTAGGATAGCTAAAAGGAATTATTTAGAAACTCAACTGAATCTAGTTTCCCTAATGAATGCGTTACATGCTGAAATTAATACAATAAGATCCTAATAAATGCAACTGGAATATAGGTAGTGTAGAAAGAATATATTTTGTATGTGACTGGTTCAAAATGCCGTCAATCTTTCGCTTATCTTCTGATCTGAAACTGGATCCAGTACTTGATTTTATATTCACAGTTCAGTCCTTCAATTCACAATTGTTCACGAGTCGGTTGATGAGCACTAACGTAGTGGTTAAGCATCTGAAAATTTTGCAGTTGTTTCGTTGATTATATTTCAGCTTATCAAGATCGCACTATATTAAATGCAGTTCGTAAATCACAATGCACACTCACCTAGTATTGTTCAGTTGGAAATATCGAAATTATTTCACTGCTCGTATTATTAATATTCAAATTGTGTTATTATCAAAAAGCAGTTTTATCTGCCAAACACAGTGACACGATCCTATCATGAACGATCCTAATGGCGGAATTAATTCTCTCAAACATTGACGTTATTTGTTGATCGTTCATTTGTACAAACAAAACCGAATTTTTGCCCGTAGGTGGTTGATAATATTCACCAAAGCCACAAATTTTAATTCCATGATAGGTGGGATAAAACCTAATCACAAATTGCCCTGCCTATAGACCAGTGGTTCTGACATTCGGGTGCTCCATTGCCCCATTTGATGATCTGGCAGGATACCGTGATCCCAACTCACCCTAATACCAGAACTTACTATTTCTACGTATAACTTCAGGAACAAGCGGAAAACCGGTCCAGAAATTTCTCAAATTTCTCAATGGAAGAAATTTGTACCCTAGACCGTTGTATTGCTCATTAATGCAATCGATCATGATTGCATGAAAGGCTATTGTCTATCACAAGCTTACTTCAAACTGATTTAGATTCTTTTCAGACGTGTTGTATTCACTCTCATAGCTATTACATGCGAATCCCGTTCTCTTGATGAGTTTTCCTCATTCACTTCGTTCCATTTCACTTCACAGTTCGAATCAACTTCTTATTCTGTAGCATGTACTATTTAATGGATGCGTTGACGAGTGTTGACAGCCGAAATCAACAATACAGCAATCGAATTGAATTGCTCAACAACGTTCGACAGTCAAATGATCAATTATAGAGTGTATTTGATAGAATGAGAATTTGACTTTAATTGTTGAGTGCAATGAATGAGAAATTAGCAAAAGAGAACACTTTTGGTGATAAAAGCTATGAGAGCGATTGCAACATCAAGGAAAAGAATGAAAACCCTGTTAAAACAGTAAAAATGAACCTTGTTAGGCCCGGACGAGCTAATGATACGTAGAAAATAGCAGAATGAAGAGTGTTGCTTGCCATTAACTAACTTCATTCATATATCCGAGTTGAAAAACACCATCACAATGGCGTTCTGTCATACAATAACAACTGCACAAAATACTAATTTCCCAACCTCCTCCATTATCCCATGACACCTCCAAATTACCCAAAATGGGTAATTTAACCCCATATGAGAACCACTGCATTAAAAAGTGAGTGTTGTAGATTGCACAAATGTTTTCGTTATCTACTGAACGCCATCTTCGACCAAGTTGTGAGCTTATAATTGACGCGTTCTGATTGTCTAGTGGTTATCTTGAAAGTACTTTGCAATTCCGACGAGATGAGTTAATGCAGCCGGAGATTCGGTTACCACCGAAGCTCTTTTGTTGCAAACAATCTACCGC